>JAJOZX010002976.1:277500-287500 GCA_023014485.1 Bathynomus jamesi | reverse complement strand
AATCAGCGTAAAAATTTACATTAAATATCTTATTTTCAAAAAAATAGGAAACATTCCAAATTTCGAAAAAGGCCCGTAGTGACTTCAGACATAATGGAAAACTTAAAGCTCTAACTTATAACTAAAGATAGTTCCATTGTGAAATAGTAACTAAGTAACAATAGCAAAATAACTTAAAGTGTCAGGTATGAGCAACTTTAGAGATTATAAGACTTATTTACTTCTTACGAGTTAAAAACTCACTAGAATTCATTTCAAGAGTATAACTAAACCCTCAACAACATAGATTTACTGTATGCTAATTAGAGTTGCCAGATTTTCAAATGCCCATGCGGGAGAAAAAAATTTCTGAGGTTTTTTAAAGACCAAATTTTTTTTCAAATTGAAAATAGATTTCTTCAACGGTTACAACAAACAAAAATTAGAACAATTTTATTACAATAATATTTAACAATTAAACATCGTGAATAAATTGAAATTATAATACATAATATTGAAATTCTAAATCAATTCATCCCTAAAAAATTTGCTTAAAAAATATTTTTTGCGGAACATTTTGAACGCAGAATTTTGACGCGGGATTTTGACGTGGGATTTTTGGATCAAATGCGGGACTGTCCCGTAAAATACGGTACGTCTGGTAACCCTATGCTAAATTAAATAAATATCGTATAAACAAAATAAAGAACGCTATTTCAAACATTTCGCACTGACACACTCAACAATGAAAGCGGAACTATCAAAACATCACAAAGCTTTGCCATAATGAAGAGAGTATCCAGAAAATTCAGTGGAACAGTCGATTTCAAGCTACAGATAGAATGCGGTGGGCATCGAAAGTTTGTAGATCGTGAAAGACGCCTTGCGTAATTGGTGTGTGTGTGTGTGTGATATACCACAATTATTTACCCGTGGTTGTGTGACTAAACAAATTGTTTGTGCACTGCTAGTGAAAGGTAGATATTTTAAAGTCTACAAATCGGATAATCTATTACCTACATCATGGCAAACTTTTGTCGCACAAATAATAAGACACTACCATCGAATTTACCAGAACGGCCATCAGTGGTTACAAAACGAACAGAAGGGTCCTTGCTCGTCAGGTGAAGGTCATTTTGTACGCATCTCCAATAATGTCAATTTATCACAGTGAACAGTTCAGTATTATTTGCATAAATTGAGCCATAATGAACTTTCGGTTAAAAAAAAAAGTCTTTAAGCCGCCACTGCAAAGTGAAGATCATTAAGGTCCAAGGAGAATATACCCTGATCTTTGGTATTTGAATGTCTACTTTAATCTTTGACAATTCATATCAGATGTCTGAAACATCTTCTTCGCCAACTGTGGAAAACAAAGGTCTTTTCTCACATGTCTGTCAGTTCTAAATGAAACTCGAGTTAAAATGTGAACAATTCTTGGTCATGCCATAATACAAGGTCTCATTTCCAAGACACATCCTAAACTGTTTGATATTAATTTATTGTTTTCCTATTTTGCCTACATCTTAAGTACATGTTATACATTACACTACACTACACTATCAAAAGCATTGGGACAGTTTAAATAAAACAAAAGATAATTGTTCACAATGTATTAAGTAGGGTATAGGCCCACCCTTGGCATTGATGACAGCCTGAATACTCCCAGGAACACTGTCCAGCAATTTTTTTGTAGGTTTCAGAAGGAATATTGCATCATTCCTCCCGCAGTCCAGTTTCCATTGCAGCGAGGGAGTTGATCTCTGCCGTAGCAAGTTGTGACCGCCTCGGAAGCCACCAGGAGGGAGTTGCTGAAAAGAGGCAGCCGTACCATCAAATTTTGCCTGATGCATTCCTTTCTTGGTTGAAAGTTGATACAGTGAATCTTTTATACATGTTACTATGTAATCTAAAATACTTTCGTTTCTACATATATGTAATAAATCATTCGACATTATCAGTGAGTGTGATCCTTGCTAAAAATATTCAATATTACTATTATTTGATTAGTAGTTATTAATTAGCAATGAAAATTCTTGAAAGGCACATGAATAGGGTTTGCTCCGGACGTTAAAAGCGCTAGCTACGGATCTGATCTCTGCAGTCTGTTTATGTTATACCGCTCTAGTTTATTCCAGATGTGTTCTATCGGAATGAAATCATGTCTTTCAGCAGGCCATGACATGTTGCCAACGTTATTCTGCTCGAACCAACGGGTAACAGTCCGAGCTTTGTGACGAGGAGCGTTGTTGTGTTGGTACAGGGACAGGTCCTCATCATAACATTCCATTAATACTGCAATTGCACTATTGTCCAAAATGTCACTACGCTCTGGCAGTAATTGTACCCTTCACAAATGCTAATAGCCCTAGTCCAGACCATGAGGAACATGACCATACCACGACATTGACACCTCCATACTCAATGATAAGGACAATGAATGCATTGAGATTCAAAGCGTTCTCTCGACTGCCACTACACCCAGACTTTGCCATCGGATGCAAACAGTGTATAGCAGGACTCATCACTCTATAGGACACGTTTCCACTAGTCTATTCCTTACGGATAGTAGGTACACTTGCCGAAAGACCTGTACGCTCACTGACCTCCAGTTTTGATGGATTTTACTCATCATCATCATTTTAGACTACGCATCCGATCTTTCCTCTCCCCTCATTCCAACGTTCGTCGTGCACGGTTTGTCGTAATTGATGGACTGCCTAGACTGAGTTCCACACTAGCATGTTACACAGTTTTCTACTTGCATATAATATTTCCCAGTTAATAAGGGGAACTTTAAATCTCCGCAGTCATAAACGCCGTCATACCTACGATATGACATCCAACTTTCTTGCCACGTTCAAACTCTATCCACTCTGATCCACGTGCCATTTTTATGCCATTGGACCACAGTGCTGCCCTCTACAAAGCAATTTATATCTAGAATATTTGGCTAATGGCAAAGAGAAGCGTGTCCTAATGCTTATGGCAGATTAGTGTATACCACAATAATAAATATATCACTTATTTTCATTTTATCCTAGTATGAGCTCGGTCGAACAGAGAATTTCAGGATGATACATAAAAGCAGAGCTGGGCATTTGCGGCATATTTTGCGGTACTGCGGTACTGCGGTACTACCGCAAACCGCAAACCGGAACCGCATAACGCAGTACCGCAAAGGATCGCTGAAAGTACCGCAGTACCGCTACCGCATTCAAATTTCCGCGTACCGGTTTGGTGCCGGTTTGGTAGTTGGTAGTACCGCAGTACCGCAGTACCGCAAAATATGCCGCAAATGCCCAGCTCTGCATAAAACACCACTTTGAAGACTTTTTGTGGGTATTCGCCATTGGCCCTTCCTGCATAAAAAATAAATAAAAAGTTGGACTTACCAAACTTTTGTATCCATAATATTCCTAATTTTGCCGAAAGTAATAGACGAAGTCAGTACAGTTTAATCAGATCCAAATTATTATCTTTATTTCAGTTTTTAGTTTATGGCCATTATTTAAATTTTTTACTAGCGTTTTCGAAACTTTAAAAAATCATATATATATAATTCAGAGCTGGGCATTTGCGGCATATTTTGCGATACTGCGGTACTGCGGTACTACCAAACTACCAAACCGGCACCAAACCGGTACGCGGAAATTTGAATGCGTAGCGGTACTGCGGTACTTTCAGCGATCCTTTGCGGTACTGCGTTATGCGGTTCCGGTTTGCGGTTTGCGGTAGTACCGCAGTACCGCAGTACCGCAAAATATGCCGCAAATGCCCAGCTCTGCTACCAAACCGGTACCAAACCGGTACGCGGAAATTTGAATGCGGTAGCGGTACTGCGGTACTTTCAGCGATCCTTTGCGGTACTGCGTTATGCGGTTCCGGTTTGCGGTTTGCGGTAGTACCGCAGTACCGCAGTACCGCAAAATATGCCGCAAGTGCCCAGCTCTGATATATATATATATATATATATAACCATTTTTTTTCGCTGTTACCCGTTTCTCCTTATTTCTGTCTCATATCTGTCTGCCAGTCAGCTTTGTCGATGGCATAAAATATATAATTCTATTCATCGACAGACATTTTAGCCTGATTATATTCTGTCCGTTAAGATGAAACTCCCAACTTTTATTGCCTTTCTTCCAAAACTTTTATTGAATCGCAGAAAAATTCGTTTTATTTATTATCTTACCTTATAATACAGAAGCGTTCTATCCTTTCCATACATTTGTTTCCCCTTATTGCTTGGATAAAGAAAGTATCTACTTGCTTTTTCCCTCATTTTCCCCTTTCTGGGTTGATATTTATTAGGTGAAAAGTTGAACGAGAGAATTTAGTTCTGAGACTGAATTCTGGAACCAAGTTTCGGAAACCAAGTCAAAGACTTTGAAAGTAGTTGGTAAAATTTCATTTTTTTTTCTTTATTTATTTATTTGTTTTTGAAAGAAAGTAAATTGATTGTTATTGTTTTTTTTTGTTTAGAAAAATTTGACTTTTACGGTTTGTAAATTGTTTTAATATTGCGTTTGTTACGATGTCGAAAATTGGGCAATTAAAGGCGATAATACGTTATGTGGCTCTCGTCTAATCATATATTTTAGCATAGTCGTGGTGTGACAATTATTTGTATATAATACGGTGATAGAAACACTAGAAAAAACGAGACTCACACACACACACACACACACACACACACACACAAGTAAAATACTATTAAATCTCGCCTAATTAAAAACGGGTCAGATAATGCAGTTCGATGTGTTTATTACATCGGATGTAAACAATACAATTCACTTTATGACCGTCAAACTGGAAAAACTTGAGATGTTAGACCAAAACAACATAAATATGCGTACAAACCAGAGAATAATTCCAATGCATTGTTTAAACACACACACACACACACACACACACACACACACACACACACATATATATATATATATATATATATATATATATATAATATTACAGGGAATCTGTGTAACTAGGGATTTCATGAAATGCCTAGAATGTTCACAGATTTCATGTAAGGTTAAGTCGTGATAGTTTTGTTAAACCTACGAAAAAAATTATTGAATGCCCGGTTAGGTTAATTGAATGGCCAGTTAGGTCAACTGTACGCCCTTGACGATTGGTTAAGTCGTGATATTTTCGTTAAAATTAACGAAAATATCACGATTTAACCTTATATGAAATCCCTGAACATTTTAGGGATTTCATGGAATTTCTAGTTACACAGATTCTCTGATATATATATATATATATATATATATATATATATATAGGTGTCCCAAAAGTCACAATCTATTTCTTGTTCACTCCTTACAAGCAACAGATTGGGACTTTTGGAACACCCTGTAGATATAATGAAAATATCAATTGTGTAGTGAACAAAACTCTTTCCTTCTTATTTTGCCCTTTTATCTATTTGCTCTTGTTTCTATTCTCAATCTTTACTCTTGTTTTCTCTTTGTGTCTTATTATGGACGGACGCGGGTTCACCCGCTTGAGCAGGTGAGCCGCCATTAAACTTTCAAACACAACAGAGGGATCGGGGATAAATTATACATTTTTATTCACTATTTACTGACTTTTTATTTATACCGAAATACTTTAAACGAACGGGGTAATGCGAGGGCGGAATTAGCGTCATAGGACGGACGGAAGGGACCTACAGGGACGGAAGGGACCTACAGCTTTACGTGGGATCCGAACCACGGGTCGCTAAATAGTCTGGACGTATTGGACGGTTTCTCAACCAACTACTACTATCCGATCTGATATCGCTTAACTTCGCTGATCAACGGCAAGTAGTGTTACGTCATTACTACGACGTAGCCCTGTTTAATTGCGAAATTCCTCCCAACCTTTCAACCTTTCAAATGTTCCGCTCGATGATTCCTCATTTCAAGAAGTTGGCCTGGTCTCTCGAGTTGGCCTGGTGAAGTAGAGAGTTGGTTTCTTGCACTCTCCACCTCACTTAGCCAGGTACGCCCGGCTCATCGGGGATTGTTCTGAGCCAGACGTCTAATCTTCTTTTGAAGATGTCCACCGCAACACCACTCCTCGTGTTCCTTAGTTCTTTGGGCAGCTGATTAAACACTCTTGGTCCTCTCACAACAAAACTATTTTCTTTCAGGGTTATGGATGTTCCCTGTTTATCCTTTAGTTTGGGAACACGACACAGTCTTCCTTTTCTACTTTCCACTGTTGTTTGGGGGGTTATAGGGTTCAGAGTAAGATTTGGAGCTAGTTTCTCCATTATTTTCCAAGTGTAAATAATGGTGTGTGTGTGTGTGTGTGTGTGTCTTCTCCTTTTCAGTGAATATAGGTTTAATTCGCGTAACCTTTCCAAGTAATTTAGTTCTTTGCACCCATTGATCTTGGCTGTGAAGTTTCTCTGAATCCCTTCTACCTGTCTAATGTCTTCTTTTTTATGGGCATATTAGGACCGAGCAGTATTCCAATTTGGGTATGATCTGTGTTTTCAGTAGAGGAATCATTATATTCCTATCCTTCATTTAAAGGTTCTCAGTATCTGCCCAGTTATTCTCTTTGCTCTGTTTACTGCTATCTTATTTTGTGTTTCAAATTTCGCATCATCTGTCATTCCAACTCCTAAATCTTTTGCTTTAGAATTTCTCTGAATTTCCTGTCCATTGGGGTATAGTATTCCATGGATTTTAGGTCCTCCCTTTTTCCGTACCGTAACCGTTGAAATTTCTCAGTGTTAAACTTTATATATATATATATATATATATATATATATATAGAGAGAGAGAGAGAGAGAGAGAGAGAGAGAGAGTAATAATAGTAATGATGATAACATGAAGCCAATAATAATAAAAATCCCGTAAAAACCGACATTAATAACAAACCGGTTGTTGCAAGATACTTCAAGAAAGAAGATCGTTTTCTGAAATTCTGAAATATGATCCCCGTTTTTTTTCTTGGAGTCATTAATTTTTAAGGGTAACTTTTAATTAAAAAGTATTTTGGAAAAAGTTAGTATAAATTCAGTGTGTTTTGTCACCGACTTTTTTTTTTCATTTTCTTTGCGTGTGTGTGTGTGTGTGTGTGTGTGTGTGTGTGTGTGTGTGTGTAAAAATCTTACGGACTTTTTGTTAAAATACATATTTACACTTCTTTATTGAGTGTAAAGAAATACACTGGCTACTTTATGAAATTTATGCGAATACAAAATGACTGATCGGTCGTTTTAAATAAGAAAAAGCTTGTGTTCTACTGGAACTTGAAGAACATTATATACAGGGTGTTTCACAACTGGTCTGCCTTACTTTTGGGGGTGATTTGGGGGGGAGGGGGTGATATCGAGTAAAAAGTTAATACAACATAGGTGCTATTTCCAACCGTTGCGGGGCTACGGACGTTTTAAGATGTGTAAACAACAAATCCCTACTTGTGTGTAATTCGATAGATGGCAGCACTGATGGTAGTTTCGGTTAGCGAAGTTACCACTACTAATCCTCAGTTTTTTCTTTTAGTTCGTTCTAACCACGTTAGATTTCTTTTTATGGGGCCTTATGAAAGAGATGGTCTGCAAGACCAAAGTACAAACGAGAGAGGAACTCTTGCGTCGGATTATGGATGCCGCTGCTTACATACGAGAACACCCCGAAATGATTCAGTGGGCAGTGGACTCTTGTTTGGAATGAGCAAGGCTGTACATTGAACCGAGGCGGACATTTTGAACATTTATAAGGTGTATCTCATAAAATGTAGCAATAAATACATCAGATTTATACTCGTTTATTTTTTTCCGTGCACCTTAAAACGTCCGTAGCTCCGCAACAGTTGGAAATAGCACCTACGTTGTATTAACTTTTTTACTCGACACCCCCTCCCAAAGTATGGTAGACCGGTTGTGAAACACCCTGTATAACTATACTGTATAAAGATACGCTTCGGTGGTATAGTGGTTAACATCGCTGAATACGAATCCATCGGCCCCGCGATCGAAACCCAGTGACGGTATGCGACACGCAGCAAAACCCAGCTGTTTTTTGTGAGATTCATTCGCTGGTTAGGATTTTTTTTTGCAAAGGATTACAAAAAAGCATTTTTGTATTCTTTAAAGACCAGTGATACAGCGTGAAAATACTGGAAAAAAGGTTTTTGCCATAAATGCTCTTAATTTGTTTAGATTTGCAACAGTGGACTCGGGAGACAGAATAAATTCATTTTTCAAATGAATAATTAATCTGTGTTGGTTTGTACACTTATAACAGACAAGATGTATCGAATTCTGTCAGTGTTCATATACTGGAATACATTCGATGGCCATTTTCCAGTATTTTGCATTGGAATAAATTGCAAATAACACTTAGTAAACTAAATAATGTTGGTCAAAAACAAATATCGAACACGGATTACTAGCGAACATCTGGATCAGTTCCTCAGATTGTCTATATCAAAAAGATCATTTTATTACGGTACATCTGTGGTTTTATTGAACACTTCCTACATGTAAATTTGACCCTTGGCAATTTTCAAGTAAATATCACTATTGAGACTTAGTACATGCTGAATAATCTTATTCATTACGTTTCATTATCATTCATTATGTTATTCATTACCAGTTTAGTTTATCAGCGTTCGTTAACCGCGGAAAGCCAGCGAAGTACAATTGTTTTCCTGAAATTGATGTCTTTCATTGTACGCAAGTTGATTTTTATTATTATTTAGTAACAATAAATTGTGTAATTCAGCCTATAAACGTAATTTTCATTATAGGGTTACGAAGACCCAACACTAATCATTATGTGTGCGGTCCCACACAGCCCTTCTGGGGTTAAAGCCCAGCATTAAACCAGCGAGGTAGAGGAGCTTCTTGGCTTCCATTTCCTCGCAATTCTAATGTTATTTTAATATATTAATTTATCGTATGAAGGAGATGGGATATATGAGAACATAGGATAGGAGTTCGTCGTTATTTCGCGAGATTGGGACCGAGAATTACCGCGAAATATTGTTTTCGTGATAGATCGTTCTATATATTACAACGAAATAGTGTTTATATCGTGTGTATATATATATATATATATATATATATATATATATATATACAAACTGAGAGTAATTTAGGGTAGCCTACCGTGAAATAAAGAAAGCGAAATGCCAAACCGTGAAATAAAGAGGGTCTACTGTATTGGGTTTAACTCCACGTTAATAAGGACAACGACAATATCCTCCATTTGCTAATGGCTGAAAAAAGCTGTATCTTGCCTCCACACCCCCACAATATAATATATATTATATATATATATACACCAAATGAGCCGGCTGTGCCTGGCTATGTGCGATGGAGATCGCAAGAGAGCAACTCGCCCCTTCACCAAGCCAGGCCGAGAGGTGGGGCCACCAGCTTGACCTTCGTGTGAAGAGAGACCAACGTACGGAACTGCTACGAGGTTTCGAAGTGTGTATATATATATATATATATATATATATATATATATATAATCATCGATGCATTCATAGTTTAAATCAGTGGTGGCCAACCGCGGCGCATTGCGCCAAAGGTGGCGCATCAAGTACTTTGAAGTGGCGCATCGAGGTCTAGTATGAATTGTGCTAAATTTTCACTCCTAGCACTAAATATTAAAAATCAAAGATTTAAGCAGTTAACAAGCCTTTTCGTCTATGAAATTGATAAAATCGAAACAAAGATCCCGACTCACTGATTCTAATCTAAAACATTTACTGCAGCTTGCTACAACAGACTTACATCCAAATATTTTGAAGTTGGTAAAGTCGAAGCAACAAAAATCTCATTAAGGTAAATATTTTTCACATTATATTTCTATTTAAGGTAAATATTATATTATATTTTTATTTTTACTTACAAGTTATTAGTAATTTTTTCACAAATTTTTTTTTGGCGCATCCGAATTAAACCTAACCTAAAAATGGCACGCATCAAAAAATGGTTGGCCACCACTGGTTTAAATGGAAGTATGAAGAGTTAAACATCTTTTTAAATAGAGCACCACAT
>JAJOZX010002976.1:227500-275000 GCA_023014485.1 Bathynomus jamesi | reverse complement strand
TATATATATATATATATATATATACACAGGGCGTCCCAAAAAAATGTATACACACTTTAAATACTTATAAAGGCAGTGTTTATTAAAATACATTTCATTTTCAAAATGTAATAGAATCTACAGACATTATTTAATTGTTTTGTCAACGCCTGTTTTCAAACTGACGTCCGTTCTGGCCCAGGCACTGCTGATAACGCGAAGCAATGGAATCGCAAACATCACGAAACATTTCGTTTGGTATTTGTGTGCATTCTCGTTCAATGGCTGCTCTCAATTCAGCGACTGTTGCAGGTTTTATAGCGTAGACTTTGTCTTTTAAGTATCCCCATAAAAAAAAGTCTAGTGGTGTGAGGTCTGGTGAACGCGGAGGGTATTCTACGAAACCCCTTCGTCCAATCCACATCCACATCGTGCCAAGTACCACTCGCAATACTCCACTCTTCGGTCCGGATCATCTTCATTAATAGCATGGACTAATCTTGGAATGTAACTTTTCCATTGACAGCGCTTCAAAATGCGTTGGACAGACGATTCTGAAATTCCTACCTCACGACTCGCTTGCCGCACAGATTTTCTTGGACTTTGGTGATACGTTTCCAGTACTCTTTCTTGCTTGTGGGGCTTGTCGATGTCCGTGGTCTTCCGGAACGCTTCTTGTGGACATTCTGAACAGTTCCATCGTCTTCAAACTTATCTCTAATTCGAGTGATGGTAAGTCGCGTTGGTGGATCTGTTTGAAACTCCCTCCTAAACTGTCTTTGCACTTCAACTGCGTTTTCACACTTCCAGTAGCATTTTAGAATGAATTTCCTTTGTTCAAAGCTTAGTCTGACTGCCATTATTAATTCTAATGGGTTTAACTTGGAAAGAAAGAAACATCAATTGAGCTATCAGCTGTTAAAGTGTGTATACATTTTTTTGGGACGCCCTGTATATATAAACGAATGGAATGTAGCGTATAATACTGAAGTCTTCCAAGTGTGACTTCTTAACGACACTCCAAAATGGATTATTTTTCATTTAATTATTTTGACTAAATTTTGACGCACGCGCGCGTGCGAACGTCATTGTACGTCATTTGTAGTCATCCCTTTCTCCGTCGTCATCATCGTCATCGTAGTCTTGTCGTCTCGTGTCGTCGAAAAGGGATCAGCGAAGCGGAATCAGCGATAAGACTCCGTTATCCGGAGTCGGAGAGCTTTGAAGGAGAGAAATTTTACGATAACATCTCCGGTTTAAAAGAGAAACCGGGCCGAGGAGAACCGGCCGGAGAAGAGAACTTAATTTAGTGCACTTATTCATGCCTCTCTCTCTCTCTCTCTCTCTCTCTCTCTCTCTCTCTCTCTCTCTCTCTCTCTCTTTTATATATATAATTTTGTATGATAATAATATTCTAAAGAAAATAAACTAGTAAATGTTAAAATATCGCGACTTCTCGCACTGATACGATAGACCAACTTTTTGTATATATACGAAAATATTCCTGTCTTTTTCACGAGACAATGGTAGAGAAACTGTATATCAAAATTAATCTATTGTGTGAAACCTCTTATCAAAGTTTTTTTTTTAGTTAAATAAACTGTAAAAACCGCAACTAAAATATTTTAAACTAAATAATATAAAGGGGAATTTTGCCATTGTATACCGTGGTCGTAAGTGTGAATCATTGTGTTTTGGGGTCTATAAGATTATCGCATATTTAGAGATAAGCAAAATAGTGAAATACATTACTGTGTTATGTGGCTTGTCTTCGTTTTATATATATATATATATATATATATATATATATATATATATATATATATATATATGTGTGTGTGTGTGTGACCTTTATGTGAAGAAAGACCGACGCACGAAACTACTGTTAGGTTACGAGGTGTATATATATATATTGATTGTGAATTCTCGGGTAAAATAATACATTTGAAATTTTATCATACATACAAGAATTCACCATCAAAGCCAGGTACAGAGAATGCCATGTTTCTGAAGCAACGCAAAGAGAGTATAGCCAAGCTACTATACTTACTATGGAGGCAATCACTTTACACCGGACAAACCCAACTTCTATTAAAAAACACGAACATTTGATCCCTTATTCAAAAGAGATAACAAAACAATGACTAACAACTATCGCCCAATAGCACTCACCTCCAACCTTATAAAGTGCTTTGAACGTGTAATTTGAGACAAATTTGCTTATTACATACATGAAAAGAACTTATTCAATCCGAACCAACACGGATTTAGGGATGTAAGATCATGCCTGTCACAGTTATAAAACCACCAAGAGAAAATACTGTAAACATTGTGTCGAAGACAAAATATAGATGTAATATATACTAACTTCCCTAAAGACTTCCGTAAATATGATCATGGGATTATAATGTTATAATGTTTCAGACCAACAAAGCCCCTAGGATCCACTCATGGCTGGTTTACCTAACTCTGTTCGTAATTGTGTATTGTGTATGTCCTCCGTGGTGGCGGAGGGGACCTACAATTTTACGTGGGTTCCGAACCACAAGAACGTAAGAAATTTATGTAAAAACTGCCTGTATATTGGCAACGACCAATTTTTACAAAACTAAATAATTATCAATTTAAAACTAATTAATTATCGATTTAAAACTAAAGATAGAATCTCTGGATCCAGAGGATCAAGTCATAATAGACTACTATCCACAAATATGTTACACTCTATTTATAACCGACATGCAAATATATCAGATCCAAAGAATCCAGTCAATTTCATTACGGTATCCATCAATACTAGTACCTTGCCAACCAAAAATAAGTCACGGTCCATATCGATTGCGGACCAAGTCAAAATTTACAACCATATACATTACAATATATATACTTGGGAAGAAAAGTGTAGGTGTAGCACAGAAATTTAAGAAAACATGACTTACTGGAAAGCTGAGACAATAGATATTAACTTTCTGACCTAAAGAACACGAAGCGTGTTAGTAAATTGAGTTAAATCTGGAATCTCAGAAGACACTAGCTCTGTCCCACATGGTACAGTATTAGCTCCCTTCCCGTTTATAATAATGAATGCAGACATAAGACGTCTTTCATGAGCTACACAAAGATATGTAAAGTAATATGAAATAAAGGTGACATAGAAATATTAAAAAATATCATTGAATATTCATGTGGGCAGAAAACAACAATATAAAGTTTAATGAAGAAAAATTCCAACGCATAAGATATGATAACAACAAATGAGCTATAGGATAAAGGGCATAAACCACTTCAAGATAAACAAACAACAATAAAAATAGTGGGAATTACATGGAGCAAGCCCAAACATCATACCAAGAGCATGGAAGAGTTTAGTTCTTCGAGTATTGGGTCATTCCATTGATGTTTACATGTGGAAGAGCGAGGGTGAAATCCGAGCAAAGTTTCATATTTCGTAAGAAAAAGTGGGAGTGAAGCCCGAGCAAAATTTTTTGTTTGTGTAAGGAAGAGCGACGGCGAAGCCCAAGCCAAACTTAACGTTTACGTAAAGAAGAGCGAGGACGAAAGTTGAATTTATATACCCCACTTCGGAAATGTTACGACCGTCATAACAGTTCGTAGGCCAATATATAAAAATTGAAAGAATATATGTTCTAGAAAAAATGGCTCTAAAATGTACCTGAGAGCTTACTTTGCAATCCCTCCTACCAGTTTTGTCCTACCTCCCATACTTATAACTTTTAGTCGATTGTTTACTAAAAACTTGCTCCAAATATTGCGAACGTCACCGTGGAATGACCCGGGAGTGAGTGCTTTTTAGGAGGCACATTTTATATAAATTATAATAACTTCAAAGTACAAATTACTTTCTGAAAAGGAAAAAAAGAATGATAACACTAGGCAACAAAGATTTTGTTACAGAAGACCAAATAGGTGCTCCTAGCTAATTTCGGTATGCTGATTTCAAATCTATAATTAGATTTTTTCTATCACGTCTAGATTTTGTGTAAAATGCAAATCACTTTTAGTAAAATTTTCTACCACGTCCAGATTTTGGTTTTAATCGGCTTAATGCCAGTAATATGAAACTTGCTTTTCAAGGTTAAAGCAATTTTTTTTGCCAACTATATACAAATTCGAACAATTTTGATAAATAAAATTTATCCCGAGTTGGCAACACTGAGTCAAGAGCATAGTAACGGGCAACGGCCCAACGGTCAGTCGCTACGTGACAGTCAAGCAGAACGGTTGTTGAAGCTCTCTGCTGATGAGCAAGTGACAGGTTGTGGTGACTTGTGTGTTTTATAGCATTTGTTTTGTACTACGGTGTGTATTTCTTTTTATTTTGCACATCGTAATAATTACTTTCTACGTTTTTTCAGATATTGTATGGTAATTCAAAATGGCATCAAATAGACGTGCTTGTGTAAATCACCCAGACAACTTCTGCTTTGTCTGTGGACAATATACACCTAAGCCACAACGTAGAAACATAACAACAAAGATTAAACTTGCCTACAAGTGTTATTTTGACTGTAAGTTAGGAGACCAACAGAGGGACTGGGCACCACATATTTGCTGTGCACAGTGCAATGCAATGTTAATAGCTTGGATGAATGGTAAAAGAAAAGCTATGCCGTTCTCAGTCCCATGGTTTGGCGTGAGCCGAAAAATCACTTCAATGATTGTTATTTTGTTTGACAAAGATTGCTGGTTTCACAAAGAAAAACAAATCAAAGATCACGTACCCAAACTGCGAATCAGCAATGAAACCAGTACCACATGATGAAACAAATCCACCACCAGTTCCACCAGCAACGATAACAGACAGCAGTTCATCTGAAGATTCTGCTAGTGATATAGAAACAGGGAAAGATGGCATATATGTTCCAGATGCAAATTTCCCCACATTTGTTAAGTCAAGCGGAGTTAAATGACTTAGTGCACGATTTGGAATTACCAAAGAAAAGGCAGAGTTGCTTGGTTCAAGACTTCAAGAATTTAATCTTCTCCAACCAAACACCAAAGTTTCCCATTTCCGCCATCGCCATTTGCAGTTTTCGTCATTTTACTTACAGGAAGAAAACGTTTGTTTCTGCCACGATATCAGTGGTCTGATGCAAGGGATTGGCTGTCGCTATGATCCAAAAGAATGGAGACTGTTCATTGACTCTAGTAAAGCTAGCCTTAAAGCTGTATTACTGCACAACGGCAATGAAAAACCTTCAATACCTGTAGCACATGCCACTGGCCTTAATGAGACTTATGAATCGATGAAACTGCTGCTAAGACTCATCAAATATAAGGACCACACATGGAATATTTGTGGCGATCTTAAAGTTGTATCATTACTTCTTGGGTTACAGTTGGGCTACACAAAGCATATGTGCTTTTTGTGTCTATGGAACAGCAGAGATGACAAGAACCACAACAAAAAAACATGATTGGCCATCTAGAACTGAACATGTTGTTGGTAAATACAATGTGAAACACCCAGCACTTATTGACCCTCAGAAAGTACATCTTCCACCACTTCACATTAACTTGGCCTTATGAAAAATTTCGTGAAGGGTATGGATCATCAAGGTAGTGGTTTCCAATATTTAAAGGATAAATTCAAAGGAATATTGACAGATGCTAAGCTAGAAG
Source organism: Bathynomus jamesi (assembly GCA_023014485.1). Lineage (NCBI taxonomy): Eukaryota > Metazoa > Arthropoda > Malacostraca > Isopoda > Cirolanidae > Bathynomus > Bathynomus jamesi. The sequence continues at coordinate 269,381 of JAJOZX010002976.1, read as the reverse complement.
CTGGAGTTTTCACTGGACCACAGATCCGCAGTGTCATCCATGACTCATCGTTTCCATCTAACCTAAATGAGAATGAACTAGGAGCATGGACATCTTTCGTTGAAGTTGTCAAAAATTTTCTTGGAAACCACAAAGCTGAAAACCACCGTAAACTCGTAGAAAACATGCTTAAATCTTATGAAATAATGGGATGCAGAATGTCTTTGAAAATTCATTTTTACATTCTCATCTTGACTTCTTCCCGGCCAACCTTGGGGCTGTAAGTGACGAGCATGGTGAGCGCTTCCACCAACAGATCTCAGTTATGGAAAACAGATACCAAGGTAATTTCAACCCAAATATGATGGGAGATTATTATTGTTGGTTCCTGCAGAAGGAGAGCTCGTCATCCTACAAGCGACAAAGGAAGAGGACACACCAAAGTTTCACTTAAGAACAGGAATTTGCCTTTCAGTAGTAACAACAAAATACTAACGCGCTTTGGGTGGATGGTTGGGCGCAGGGGTGGTAACTCCGCCAGCGGAATTCTGCTGTCTGTCTTAAGCCAGAATAAAGGAGGAAAGACATCCCTGTTCACTAATTATTTAAGTATGCTTAACATAAAACGTGGCACGGAAAAGTAGCTTAGACGGCTTTCGTAATAGAAGCGGGTGAGAAAAAAAATGAAAAATAGGGGTTTTCGGTTACACAAAATCTGGACGTGATAGAGAAATTTTGATATCAGATCTGAAATCAGCATCACCGCTTTAGTAGGAATCAGTAGTTCACGTGTCTGTAACAAAAAAAAAGTTGAAATTTGTTGCCTAGTGTAATTAATTACTGTAGTAGTGTCACATGTATCGAAATTCCATTAAAAATGCAGGAAATAGCCATGACGGTCGCAACATCGTGCGATTTTCACGCGAATGCTACGACCGTATGGGTCATTTTCTCCCAAACTACAAGCGGTACAAAATATTTCGGAAACCAAAGAAAGCCCTTTTTATATACTGTACTAAAATAGGACCAGAAGTTATTTTCGATTTGGTGAAAATCTGTGCTTACAGAGAAAACAAAACGAAAATTTCGTGTCAGTCATAACAATTCCAACTTTGTCTTCCTGACAGGTATGAGCTCTGGACATAAAATATAGTCAGTTTAAAAATACTCCATTTTATTACTAAAGGATTACATTAATAAACTAATAAATTTATTAATTAATAAATTAATAAATTAATTAATAAATTAATAAATTAATAAATTACATTAATAAATAGCAAAAAACAATGATTACGTATCAAAGACAATGAAACATCATAGGCAAAAATGGTGTATTTCTGGTATTAAAAAACTTCCTAAGTTGGGGTCGGACAAATGGTCATAACTTTATTCTGCAGGACTTAGTTTAAATATTATTTCAGATTCGGACAGATCAGACTTTTTCCTCTAATATGACATATAACGTTCATTGTTTTGATGGATTTTAACTTTTAGTCATATGGTTAACACCTGCGTGGAATGACTCTTGCTTAGTACTCAAAGGCACATAAGCAAAACGAGATTTACGAGCATAGAAGCCATACAAAGGAATGCAATCCTTGAAACGCTACCCCTTGGAGGGAAGACATGTGCGATACACAGCAATATGCATATAGAAAATATTCGAGGGATATGTCCCAAACTTTAGATTCTGTATTATCCCAGCTGGAATGAGACAGGTGGCAATGAAAACGAAGATGGTAAATACTCTAAGAATACGAGGCCCAAAACTTTTTAACTTGCTGCCATTTTGAAGAAATGAGGAACATCCACCATACCAACCTAACTGCCACAAGTTCTTGTGTAAAGTTCCTAATCAACAACGTGTAACTGGCTATGAGGGCAGGATGAGAATCGAAAGCAACGCTCTCCTCCAGCAAATTCCCCAAATGAAGCGGGATGTTGCAGAAGGGTCGAACACAAGTCAGTTCAGAACATTTGTTCAAATCCAAACAAAGTAAACGAAATAATATATATATATATATATATATATAATCATGCGGGTTGCTTCTACAGAGCTTCAATTTAATATTTAGGAGAAATCCAATGACAAGGAGAAATGTAAATGCCATGAAAATTCTTCTTTAATGCGCAACGTTTCGAGCAATACGCTCATCTTCAGGCTGTATGATAACAATGTGAAATTAAAATCAATAATTGAATGAAAAACAAGACAAAGAAAATTTCTATAACCTATTCATAAAGGCAAATTTTAAAAGACTGAAAAAAGAGGGTTAAATTCTAAGTTATACAGATTTACATATAAAATTAAGAAGCTATTTTTAAATACATATAGTAAATGTGAAATTAATACACTGGAAAAATTAACAATAGTACACTGGAATAATGAAACTAACTAACCTTTCACTGCAATTTCCGAGGCTAGACTGATTTAAGCAAAGGCAAACGAGAAAACATAAGATAAGATAAGATAAGATAAGATAAGATAAGATGGTGAGGGCGATTGGGGAAGGGAGGATTATAAGGAATTGGGGAAGGAGGAGGGATTATAATAAGTTTAAAGGGACAGCTGAAGAGTCAACATTTAGCGTAGGGGTCAAAGTTTTAATGTAAAGCGATTCCAAAATTCTGAGTGAGTTGGGACAAGTATTACAACCAAGAATTTTAAAATTGTCTAAAGTGACATCAGTTTTACATTTTATACTGTGTTCCCGAATACTAGAAACTTCTTTAGTTTTTAAAATTTACCTGTTCGGCCACTTATTCCCATATGCGAATAAAATCTAGCCCTGAGAGAGCGAACAGTGCTGCCAATGTAATTCCCAAGGAGACACCTAGGGCAGGTAAATAAATATACAACACCGCTACGCAACGAGTCAGGGGTTCGATCCTTCGCTGAGAAGAAGCTACCTAAAGACGTTTTATTAATAAATATGATGCGGAAATCAGTATGATAAAAAAATTTCCTTAACAACTTTGTAAATTTAAGCTTAAATTCCTTATTCAAAGGACCCATTTCAGGTACCAAGAAATATTTTATATCCTTCGGCACTGTAATACAAGGAAGTTGAGGGCTATAAAATTTGCCTTTATGAATAGGTTATAGAAATTTTCTTTGTCTTGTTTTTCATTCAATTATTGATTTTAATTTCACATTGTTATCATACAGCCTGAAGATGAGCGTATTGCTCGAAAACGTTGCCATTAAAGAAGACTTTTCATGGCATTTACATTTCTCCTTGTCATTGGATTTCTCCTATATATATAATATATATATATATATATATTTATATATATATATATATATATATAATGGCCAGGACAATCTCAGGAGAGACGGATGTGCCTGCTTATGTGAAATGTACCATGCTTACCAGGTTTTATAATATATATATATATATATATATATATATATATATATATACATATATATATATATACGCCTCGGTGGTGTAGTGGTTAGCGTCGCTGACTACGAATCCATCGGCCTCGGGTTCGAGACCCGACGGCAGCCGACGCGCAGCAATCGAGGTGACGAGGTGACTTCTGAATAAACGAAAGGCCTTGGAATCATTTTTCTTTTTCCTTGTGGGGGTTTGTATCATTATTCACTTCACGTGTTTAATTGTGAAATTCATCATCCCATATATATATATATATGGGCTACGTCGTGGCCAATGTCGTAATACCGCTTCCCGGAGATCAGCGAACTTAAGTGACATTGGGTCTGGGTAGTAGTTGGATGGAGACCGTCCTCCGCGCCCAGATTATGTAGTGACCCGTGGTTCGGATCCCACGTAAAGCTGTAGGTCCCCTCCGTCATATGACTTTAGATGTTGCGAAGGAGGTTAAACAACCCCAATAAAAAAAAAATATATATATGGTGTCAAAGTCATGCATCATAGGAACATAAGCAATGCCTATTTATTATGTCTCCATCAGGCCAAATATGTTGAGGAACATTCAAAGAAACCTGCTTTTTCGTTTACAAAACTGTTTTGAGATTGGTGGGAATCATTTCGAACAAATAAATAAATAAATAAATAAATATATATATATATATATATATATATATTATATATAATATATATATCTATATATATATATATATACAGTATATGATGTTTTTAAACGTAAACTTGAGCTGCTATTTTTTGTTTTAATAAAGTTTCCACAAAAACTTCGGATTGTCTCAAAGTGATCAAATTAAATTTGCTGATAATTACTGATACAAGTCTTCACAACAAAAATTAGAGCTATTTCTAAACGCACCAATTAGAGAGAGAGCAACGAAGCAACTTTGCCTACAAAAGCTAAACTTTGAAGAGAACCTCTTTAATGTTTTTCTGACATTCTATCTCATCATTGGCTTTATCCACGAAGAAATATTCATTGCAGCTTCATATATACATATATTATAGTCTGTTTAATTTCATATATACATGGAGAAGGAAACCACTCTTTAGGAAGACGTAAATTTTTAGTTCTTAACACCAATACAGTTTCGGCTCCTCGCGAGCTTTTCTCAGTTGATAATGACCGTATAAACAGAGAACAGCGTTTATATACACCTGGAAGTTAATTATTAGGGATTAGCTTACTGAACCTTCCAAGTTAAGCGTAGAATTGTTGAATCTAGTCTGATAGGCTCTATACAAAATTTGAATCTATCCGATGGTCAATTCTCTTTTACCAAAATTATATGTAATAAAATTAAAAATTTTGTAACATTACCATCCAAAAATCCCCAGGCAACACAAGTACATCCATCAGGTCAAAGCTGAGTTGGAGGGGTCACTTAACTATCCCTGATAAGAGGATGGAAGTTCAGTCAGTTAATCCCTCATAATTAACTTCCAGGTGTATATAAACCCTGTTCTCTGTTTATACAGTCATTACCAATTGAGAAGGGCTCGCGAGGAGCCGAAACTGTATTGGTGTTAAGAAATAAAAATTTACTTCTTCCTGAAGAGAGGTTTCCTTCTCCATACTTCGTCGCAACAGTGCGTTATTTTACATCATTTTATACACATATAAGTATTATAGTCTGTTTAATTTCATATATACATATACAGTATTATAGTCTGTTTAATTTCATATATACATATATTATAGTCCAGCGGTCTCAATAAGGGGTCCGTGAGTTGTGTTAATGGGTCCGTGAGTTGACTAGATTATATTCAGTAAAACAATTTTTTTTCCCCTTTTTTGGGGTGGCTATTTTGACCTCTAACCGTTAACATTTTTGGTTACTTGAAACTTTAAAGTTTCTATAAATGTTGTTTTTTCACCATCTTATGTTTCCAATTCATGAACTGTGAATTTTTGGCACAAATGAGCCCCTTCCCTGTTTTTATGCTGTTTTTTTTTTTATATAAACAGAACAGCGTTAAGTTTTACAATTTTTACTACATATTTACTCTGACTTTGAAGTAGAAATCAAGACTAAAAAACTATACTAATGTGGATACCTCAATTTGTCTATGTTACTTAATCATAATGCAAAAGATAATTTTGGGGAGGGGGCCCCAAAAATATCAAGATTTTGATAAGGGTTCGTAGTACAAAAAAGGTTGAGAAACGCTGTTATAGCCTGTTAATTTCTCGTATTTTAAGGTCTGTTCCTTTTTATTGATTTTTCATTGGTTTAAACATATGTAGAAATAGGATCCAAGAAATGTATCCTAATTTTGAGGTTGAGAATTTAGTTTAAATTATGAATAGATCCTTCAAAATATTACATTGTGTGTGTGTGTATATGTATATATATATATATATATATATACTATATATATATATATATATAATATATATATAATTATATATATAACAGAGGGTTGACAGACGTAAATAGACACCCTCGTTTTTTTTCCATACTTTTTAATTTAATAATGAAAGTTGATAAGTAATAACCAATTTGTTGAATCAATATATTTAGAATCGTGTTGGTTTCCCCTTTGCACTTTGTAAAGCTGACACACGTTCTGGCATTCCACCGATGTGCTTTTGCCATGCGTTCTTGAGAACAACGATCGTGGTGTCTATTTACTTTTGTCAACGATCTGTATACTGTATATATATATATATATATATAGAGAGAGAGAGAGAGAGAGAGAGAGAGAGAGAGAGAGAGAGAGTTATTATGTATATTAACACTTGGTCACACGAATTAAACCTTGAAGCCCTGAAACATATCCCATGAATGTTTCCATAATTCATGCGTTAGAAATCTTACGCCTTTGTTAATTCACAGACGTTAGTTAAAAATGATTCTTGTGATTATATCATATTTCATCCGTAACAACGAGACGCATATTTATGTGATTTTTACAATTAAATGATTTATATTTGTCATTTTACATTAAATTACATTAAATCTTTTACATTTTATGACTTTTCTATTTCTTTCTAATTTTCAAATAGACGATCGTATATTAAAATAGCTGTAAAAGAATTACACGAAGAAACTATGTATATAGAAATTAATTAACTCCCGTTTTACAAGAGGAAAAATATCAGTCTATACGGCTGATATATGTGTGTATATACTATATACCATCGCTATTTGGGTAATTTTAATAATTCAATATGGCGTCTCCCTCGCTCATTGTGTATCGAATTTGTAAAAGCATTCCGTGATACAGCGAGATACAATTGGTTTGTTCTTGATTAGTATCACGAAACGCCATCTGTGACTCTGACTATCACTCGCATTGTCCGAAGGAACGCGTTATGTAACTTCTTCTAATTAGTGGAGTTGAGAAATGCACATTGCTTATATACGTTGATATAACGTTGATAACAAACGTTTTTCATTACACCTGGGAAAAATATTTAATTATACATAACCAAATTCATGGTCAGATATTTCCCAACCCATTCGCATGGTTAATCCAACCTGTTATATGGTTGTACTATTTAATTTCTTATTAGAAACGTAAATATGGTCAAGTGTAATCATCGTATGGTCGGATTAATCATCTGAATTGCAAGGATTAAAAATATTTATCAAACTTTGGTTACAGTAATCAAGGGTTTTCCGCGTAGTTCATACATATATAAAACGCTTCGTTTTCAGATACGCTTTTTGGTTTTTCAATTTTTTTTTTTAAATCAGGCGGTTAACATTTACATGGCAAACACATTTTATTTTATGTACCATTGTATAATATAAAAAGTTCGCAATGACTGCATACTATAATTTAAATACGATAAGCTGAAAATATCAAACTGTAGTGAGATTGTGCGTGTACTGTGCATGCATGTGAATGTTCGTGCTTGCTGCTGTGACTAGTATTCATAGAAACCAGTGCGATTGGCGTTGTTTTTCAATTTTTCTTTTCATTTCGAACGACTAACCGTTGCTTTAGGCGAGTCTACCATTGTGCGTTGTCCTGGTAATTAAGTTTGACAGAGTGAATTCGGGGTTGTTTCGTCCGTTTTATTTGTAGGCTTCACAATTTATGAGGCTTAAGAATGTTATTTTCCACATTTAGTGCATGAAATGAGTTATCATGCGTGCTTAGTGATTCTTTGGCATCCCACAGCCACGGTTCGAGATGTGATATGAAACTCGACTATATTTGACAAATTGACGAAGATATCAAGTTGAAAGTTGTCGAGATTTGCGTGTCGCTTATGCGTGGCGGCCATCTTGAATCTGTCACGATCGTGTCCAGTCTAGTGATGTCATTTCATGTCGTGGAGGTGATGCCGAAAAAGTTGTTGACACTTTTGCGAGGTCTTATGAGATGGTACGATCCATTGGCACATTCTTTTCGCAATTCATTCCTCATCAAAATTATATAATTTACAGAAATTTTACAACATTTCACAGATTCACAGTAGTGGCAGTAAGCTAAAGAATGGCAATTGTAAATGTAATTTTAGTTATCATTAACAAACAAAGAGCTTTCTTTTTTCTGGGTTTGGTTAGACAGTAAGCTAAAAAGTGGCTGTTCATTATTTCTAGTGTCAAGTAAGTGTTTCTTGGATCCGATTGAACATTAAAAGAATTCTAGATTGGCTATTCTTCCAATAAATTAGTAATTACTAAACATTAAATTTGGATGGGTTGCATATTTTTTAGACTGGGTTCAGAACCGAATCTCAACCAACCAGCATCCCCTAAACAAAAATCTTAGATCCGCCACTGTATATATATATATATATTATATATATATATATATATATATGAATAGAAACGACACAAGTGTTAAGGAACGTCTCTGCACACGAGGAGGAGAGATAACGAATAATGAAAAATGAGGCGAACCGCCTCATTTTTCATTATTCGTTATCTCTCCTCTCGTGTGCAGAGACGTTCCTTAAACATGTGTCGTTTCTATTCATATATATACTGCGCGGTCATTGCAGTTATATATGCATATATATATATATACTGTTGAATGAAATATGTTTTTTCTTTAATTAATATTCAGAGCGTTTACCAGATTTTGTGCGTGAGAGTTAAATCTGATGTTAGAATTCCCGGTTTAAACTGTATCTTAAAAATCTCACTTCGATTCGTTCAAAAAAAAGAAAAAAAAAAAATCCATCAAAATGGCATCTTCACATTAAAAAAAAAAAGTTTTTTTTTTTTTTTTTAATTTTACGTGTTTCTTTTCAAATTTTGTGCTGAAAACGTTTATTGAAAATTCATACAATCAACTCTTCCGTTCTATCATTATTTACCTTTTTAATTAAACTTACCTGTTCATTTCATACTTTATTTTACAGGTTTTTTACCTCTAACTCATCTCTTCTTCTCTCTCTCTCTCTCTTCTCTCTCTCTCTCTCTCTCTATCTCTCTCTCTCTCTCTCTTTATGTCTGAGATAAAAAAAAAAAACCGCTTTAGCAAAAAGAGATAGTTTAATGACGCATTTAATTGGTAAAGTCACAAACCTGATTTCTTTCGAACCTTCTCTTGCATTTTCTTATTTAATTGGATCGTTTAGGAAATGGTGGTATTTTATTCTTAATTTTTTGTTTTCATTTTTTTTTTGGTTTCGGAGGTGTGGGGGTGGGGGGAAGGGGGAAATAGTGGGGTTTGGTCTTATTTTTAACTTCACTTTTTCAGTAGGTTTATTTCTAGTTCCTTAATTATCTCCTGTTTTTCTAATAACTTCAATTATTAAGCTTCACTCGCACAGTTGGCTATATATATATATATATATATATATATATATATATATATATATATATATATATATTATATATATAATATATAATTTTAAAGCTTTTTATGGAAGAATCGCTCTTATGCTCTGATAATAATAATAATAATAATAATAATAATAATAATAACACGAAGATGAGGTTAGGCACGAATATAAATACTTAAAATTTATATAATTTATCATTTAAAATTTATAGAATTTATATGTATAGCTTTGGAATAAAGTTCGCATAGAATCATAGAAATTCTAAAAAACAAAACATTACTGAGAGTAATGATGGAGGTTTTTCGTTTTTAAATTCTTAATTGTGTTACCAACAAAATGAAACTTTTTTTCTCATCACAAACATGATCACACTTTTCTTAATGCATTCTTCGCGCTGATTCCGAATCTGGTTTTATTTCTTTTCTAGCACGTAGAGTTATATAGATACACTGGTTTTGATATTTTTAAGTTTTTGATATTGCTATAAGAAAATTTATGGATGTATAGATCACACTTCGGAATGCTGAACAACAAATACATCACATACTTTATTCAATGTACTTATAACTAAAGAATATATACATTATTTTATTAAAAGCGCTGTGAGTGTGATTTCCTTTTGTAAATTTGGCCTGGATTGTCACGATACAGCATCCAACAATGGTCCGCCATCATGCTTTCATTCCAATATCCTTGGTAGCGCTTCTCCATCATCTGAATATCTTGATGGAAGCGCTCTCCTTGCTCGTCACTCACTGCACCAAGGTTTTCAGGAAATAAATCTAAGTGGGAATGCAGGAAGTGAATATTTAACGACATTCGACACCTCATTTCTTTGAAGGCATCAAGGAGGTTCTTGACTCCATCCTTATACGCAGGTGACTTGTTGCTTCCAAGAAAGTTTTCACATATCCATTTGTGAATCCTGACTGCATACCCATAAGCATTCCTATAACTTTTAGATCTCCACAAACATTCCATTGATGACTGTCGTATTTGATTGCCTTAAGTAGTATATCCATATTGTCATGTCTCTTTTAGATGGACGGAATGGGCAATGGGGATGGATGGCATTATATTACCATTATGCAAAAGAACTGCTTTCAGGCTTCTCTGCGACGAATCAATAAAGAGGCGCCACTCAGATGCCACATACGTCTGAGATATGGCTGTAAATAGTCCATTGATGTCATGGCAATAACAGAGAGGACCGTCTACTGAAAAGAATGCTGTTAATTCAAAATTCCGCTTTCGGTAGTAACTAATACGAACATTGTTCTCAAGTAAATTGTTCTCCTTTAGTCTTGAGGCGAGAAGCTCTGATTTCTCTTTAGACAGCGATAAGTCTCTAACAAGATCATTCAACTGTCCTTGGGTTAACTTTTTAGGCTCTAAATGTCAACCTTCAAAAGTGTACTCTGGTTCTGTAGATGGTCCGGAAACGCCAGTTGCACCTTCATCACTTTCCATGTCATCTATGATAGAATCTAGCCTATCACTTGGGGAATTGGAATGGGCAATGTTTCATCATGTTTTACTGGTCTACGTGCTGAATCCAAGTTTGGATATACAATCTGGTGTTTGTTCTTGGCAGAAAACTCCATTAAGTTCACACTACAAAAATAACAGTCTTCATGATGATCTCTCGGCTCCCTCCATATCATGGGTATGGCAAATGGCATTGAAGCTTTCTTTTTGTTAAGCCAATCACGTAATCCATTTGAACAGCCAGAACAGATTTGATGTGACGCCCATGGTTTATCTTGGTCACCTAGATGGCAACCAAAGTATAGCTTGTATATTTTCTTAATGTCGGTTGTAATACTTCGTCGCTGTGTTTTAGTTGTGAACTGGCCGCATACGAAACAGAACTTGTCGGGGTCATTCTTACATTGTCGAGGCATGTTGACTGACCTGAGCAAACTATAAATTCAAAAAAAAATGTACACCAACTTGACACAACAAGTTCTTGGACTGGACTGATCTTTTGACACACAAAGCACGGTGTTGTTGCCTGAATCACAATGCTGCTAGACGTAAAAGCTCACACATGAAATACATAAGATGTATAATTAAGATAATTGAAATAAATAAGATGAATAAACTAAAAAAACACATATAAATAAACACAATCAAATGTTGAAATATTAGTATTTTGCCTATTTAAAATGGTTAAATCTGTGTTTTTATATATATGCCTTCATCTTGAAACTATACGTGCTAGAAAAAATCTGAATGCAGTTTTGGAATCAGCGTGAAAAATGCTATCCAGCCAACACAATTTTACTCTGATGAAAATCTTTGTTGACCAGTGTAATTAAAATCGCTACAATTCCGTACTATTCCGCTTTGGTGGACAGAGTGCCACTAAAAAAGATGGATTATCCCAGTTGTGGTAGGACAGAGGTGCCACAAAACGAAGATGGATTATCCCCAGTTTGGTGGGAACAGATGCCAAAAAAAGAAGATACTATCCCAGTTGTGGTAGGGCAGAGGTTGCCCACAAAACGTAGATTGGACTATCCCAGTTGTGGTGGGACAGGTGTGCCACAAAAAGAAGATTGAAAATTTCTTACAATACGAGGCTCAAATCTCTTTAAATGTGGTGCTGAAAGACTAATAACCTCCAGCAATACACCCAATTTAAAATACATTCAGGAAACAACTGACAAGTTCTTGCGGCAAAGTCCCTAACAAACCACGAGGGTAGATGAAAGTGGAAAGCAACTCTCTACCTCTATCAAATATCGCAAATGAGGAGGGATGCTGCAGAGTGGTCAACCTTAATATCAGAATCACTGAACAAATGATAAAGTAATTTTAACTATACATACTGAATGAGAGGCGTTAATTGATGACAGTTTCCTGTTAAAATAACCTCGTAAATTTTAGATCGTTAATAACACAGGCCTGCGAATGAGAACTTTTTAAGAATTGAATTGATTTCTTACTAATAACTTATTTTATATAATTCAACTACGTTGATTTCGAATAAGGTGTCCATTTTTTTCTATCACGTAAGGATTTTCTGCAAACTGGAAGGGAAAAAACAACATAAATAAATATTATTTAGTTCAATTTACATTAGGTACCTATTTCGCTTGTTATACTAATTACAAATGCAAACAACTTTAAAAGGAAGAAGACTATTAACGCCAATTACATATTCATCTTTATTTGTCCTGAGTTTTTTGTGAGATCTATGCCTTTTAGTCTCGAATGTACGCGCTGTTCCTTTTCTTTTATGTAATAATTCTGGAGTATCCCGTTTCAACATCCAGCAGTAATCAGCCATCATGCTGATGTCCCACCTTCCCTGATAGCTCTTCTCCATTTCTTTGATGTCTTGGTGAAACCGTTCTTCTTGTTCTTCGCTGAGTGCTCCGAGATTCTCAGGAAAGTAATCCAAGTGTGAATGTAAGAAATGTAATTTTAAACTCATATTACAACCCAACTCTTTGAACTTATTTAGCATGTTGTTCACAATGTTTTGGTAATTTGGGTCCTTGTTATTCCCCCAAATTTGCTGATAACATCCTTAAAAAGCAATCCACGCTTCTTTTTCAAAATTGTTCATTGTTCTTTCAAAGTGTTCATCCAAAGTCAGTTTACTAATCTGGGGACCAACGAAAATTCTTTCTTTCAATTTGGCTTCCGAAAGAGTTGGGACTTTACCACACAGATACTTAAAAACAATCTCCATCTTCGTCCAAGGCCTTAACAAATTGCTTCATCAAGCCCAATTTTATATGAAGCGGAGGTAAAAGGACTTTCTTCGTGTCAACCAAACTTTCACGTTAAATGTTTTTAGAACCAGGTGTCAGGTTGACTCTGCGTGGCCATTCCTTTTTTAGCCAGTGTTGAGTACTTGCTCGGCTATCCCATTCACACAAAAAACATGGAAACTTCGTATAATCTGGTTGTTGACCTAACAACATACAAATCACTTTTAAGTCTCCACAAAGTAGCCAACCGTGTTCTTTGTATTTAACCTTAGCTAGAAGAAGCTCAAGATTTTCGTACGTTTCCTTCAAGTGAACCGAATGAGCCACAGGAACGGATACATACAAGTTAACCGCTGTGAAGGAGGACGCCTTTTAGACTTCTTTTGGAGGAATCAATGAAAAGTCTCGACTCATTTGGGTCATAGACTGCAGCGCCTAGCTTAAGTATTAGTTCCGAAACATTGTTGCAATATACCAGTGAATTTTCTTAAAAAAATATTGGATGAATTCTTTTTCTCGATTTCTGTACCAGTAAAATGACGTCCCGGGAGAAAGTAAGTTCTTTGCACGAAGTCTGGATCCCAAAATCTCTGAAGACTCCTCCGGGAGACACAAATCTCTTACCAAATCATTAAGTTCACTTTGTGTAAACAATTGGGGTTCACCAGATGTTTCGGTTTGAAAACAATCAATATCATCGTTTCCATCGTCATCAGACACCGAATCAGATAAAGTTATATCAAGAGTATTTGGTTTAGTAGGTACAGGTATACTAGGTCCATGAGCAACAGGTCTTGTAGCAGACTGAAAGTTTGGATAAGAAATTTCCTTTTTCTTTTTAGTATTGTAGCCTTGCACGTTACATGAACAAAAATAGCAGTCATTGCTGTGATTTCTAGGCTCACGCCAGACCACTGGAATCCCAAAAGATAAAGAATCCTTTTTACCTTTACTCCAGTCTAAGTTGTTCAACACAAACACTGCAAACTTTATGTGGAGCCCATGATTTGTCTTGATCCCAAGTTTCATTCCGAAGTACGCATAATATGCTTTCTTGACGAAGTCTGTAATATCTCGCCTTTGTTTTTTCACAGTAAATTTTCCACAAATATAACTGAAAATGTTTGGGTTATTTACACACCCTCTGGTTGCCATAGCGACAAATAAACAAATTTCAAAAGGGAATATAGTCATCGCGCACCTTTAAATAATAAAGAACTATAACCTCGCACGCACTAGACATACTGACTCATCTCGTGGCTTGTCAATCACTTATATACTAGCGGTGCGTTTTTCAAATGTTCTAGAAGACGCTATGACGTCACTTCTGATCTGGAAGCATTTATTGGCAGTAGTTTTTAATCGAGTCAATTTTAATGAAAATTACTTACATATGTAATATGAAATATGACATTTTGTGAAAAATCTGTACGTGATGGCGAAAAATTAATATTATTTTCGGAATCAGCGTGCAAAAATTACTATATAAGTGATAAAATATTTCCGACAACAAAACCATCGCAGGCCTGTGATAATGGGTAAATATGTAGTTTTACGGCCACCTGCTTTTTAGCAGTTGAAAGCCACGCCTATATGCAGCCCATGATTGGCCAAATGTTGATGACGTGGGAAATTGCTAACCAGTCTTGAACTACCCAACTTTTTACACACATATACAGTATATATATATAGGAGGGGCGACAAGCTTGACCTTCGCGAAATGAGAAATCATCGCGCGAAACCTTTGTAAGGTTGTAAGGTAAGGTGTGTATATATATATATATATATATATATATATATATATATATATATGCGCCTCGGTGGTGTAGTGGTTAGCGTCGCTGACTACGAATCCATCGGCCCCGGTTCGAGACCCGGTGACGGCAGCCGGGCGCGCAGCAAAACCTAGCTGTTCATCCTTCCACACAAAGAAAGTGGTTGGTAAATAAATGGGTACTCTGGATGGCCTAGCAGTTAAGACGCTGGCTGCTGGTGGGGCGTGGTTCGGATTCCACGTTAAACTGTAGATCTAACTAAGGTGGAGTGAAAAGCTTGACCTTCGTCAGAATGAATAATTCGTGCAGAAGCTAACCCAAAGGTTACCAAAGGTATATATAATTACAGTATAAATATCTGATAAATTCTACTATTAATGCAAATGAATGAATTCAAATATGATATATAAAGAGCCCTTATTGAGGTAATATAGCCGAGACCCAATTTCGACCCAGTTTTCACTCACTGGTATTTAAAAATTCATATATATATATATATATATATATATATATATATATATATTAACATAATAAATGGAGCAAACCTATTTTTTTTTTCAAATTATATAATTTAAAATTAAAAAATCCCTAAACTCATATTGGACGGAACTCTGTCCAATGACTGTGATATTCTCTGAGGTTAATAAAATATGAATCTTATCATCAGTTAAACTTCTGTCGCGAATATACCGCTCTGACGAAGTAGGAATGAAACATCGTTGCTGCCTCCACCGTGTGGAAGTTTTTCGGAGGTTATTTCATTTCCTTCCACGTTAAATTTCGACAGTTTTAATTGAATAAAGAATTACATCACTGAGGACTAAATATATCATTATTATATTAATATGAATTAATTTCTTTTTACATCATGGGTTGTTTTAAGCATTATATATATATATATATATATATATTATATATAAATATATATATATATATATATATATACAGGGTGTTCCATAAATCCAGTCTCATAGGAAAATTTATTTTAAATTAAATTTACAAGCGTAATACATTAGAACTAAAAGAATGTTGAAATTGATACGTTGTTTTGGAAGCTTTTTTTTTTTTTTTTGGTAACAGGTATAATAACACGCAATAGCTAATACGAAAGCGAGTTACAATCGTGAGGAAAAGGCCTCCGGAGGCCTTTTCCTCATATGAACATTTTGTTTTAGTTCTAAATGTATTTATTTTTGTAAATTTAATTAAAATAAATTTTCCTATGAGACAGGACTTATGAGACACCCTGTAATATGTATATATAGAGAGAGAGGGAATATGTAATATGTGATTTCAGCGAACATGAAGACGCATAAAAAATGCACATGACTGACCGCAGTTTTAGCAAAATATGAATCTTTTTAAAATCGTGTCATTCTTTTTTAACAATAAATTTTTCTGTTGTTTTATCAAATATTTATTTCCATTTCCAGAGATGGGTGTGTTCGATCAAGGTCTCTACAATGTATAAAACTGTTTTGTACCAAAACCCACTGACCCTCAACTATAGATATATATATATATAATATATACAGTGGTGTGTGTGTGTGTGTGTATATATATATATATATAATCAAAGCTATTGACTTCTCCTTAGGGAACCGGAGCTTACAGATGAAAAGAAGGATCAACACAACGGCAACATTTTCATTTATTTGTACATCGACGTTTCGACAAATCTTTTGTCATCATCGTGAGTTAAGTCTTTAAAAACCTTAAAACAAAAATTGAAAAGTGAAAGTTACACCCCTGACCACCTAGTGGTCTCTTAGACTTTGCCAAGTATGGAGGTGGATGTAAACATTGTGTATTTACCTATTGAGGTAATTTAATTTTAGTCTTTATAGTGATGAAATTTAATTTAATTTTAGTTTTTATAGTGATGAAATTTAAATGTTTTAATTTTGTATTGATGCAATTTTCATTTTGCTTTAAGGTTTTAATTTTAATGGTCTTAATATTGTATTGATGTAACTTCACTTTTCAATTTTGTTTTAAGGTTTTAAGACTTAACTCACTGATGATGACAAAAGATTTGTCGAAACGTCTGATGTACAAATAAATGAAAATTTGCCGTTGTGTTGATCCTTCTTTTCATATATATATATATATATTTTTTTTTGATTGGGGTTGTTTAACCTCCTTCGCAACATCTTAGGTCATATGACGGAGGGGACCTACAGCTTTACGTGGGATCCGAACCTCGGGTCGCTACATAATCTGGACACGGAGGACGGTCTCCCATCACCAACTACTACCCAGACCAATGTCGCTCAACTTCGCTGATCTCCGGGAAGCGTATACGACATTGGCCACGACGTAGCCCAATATATATATATATAGAGATGAATTTCACAATTAAACACATGAAATGGATGAATGATGCACACCAGTAGTATGGTAGCATTTGGTCCGAGGAAATTGGGCGCTTTGAAACTTGCCCCTGAGGGGGCCCTGAAGGCCTTTGTCTCCGTTATGAGGGGGCCCCCTTCCTTAAATTCCTCACCCCCGTTTATGAGGCCTAACCGTCTTTCATGAGGGACATTTGTGGGTTTGCCCTTTGAAGGGCCACACCTCACCTTTCTGTTCCTCATCGTTTTTCAAGAGAGATATTTGTAGGTTTAAAAACAAAAACAAAACAAAAAAGTAAAAAAAAAATAAAAATAAAAAACAAGCAAATAAACAAACATTCCCGAGGCCCGGGATAGGTTAGGCTAATATAAGGGTAGGTTGAGTAGGAAAAAAATTCATGGTTCTTTTTACACAGCGTTCCGCCAGCGTTCTGGCGCGTCCAGTAATCCATCATAAGCACATCCCTACCTCACTTCTGGTCGCGTTCAAGGAATTTATGCGTGCAGAACATGCATTTGTTTTTGTTTTTAAACCCATAAATATCTCTCATGAAAAACGGTTTAACAGAAGGGTGAGGTGGGGCCCTTCAAGGGGCAAGCCCACAAATGCCCTTCATGAAAGACGGTTAGGCCTTATAAACGTGGGTGAGGAACTTAAGGAAGGGGGGTCCCCCTCATAACGGAGGCGAGAGTCTCCAGAGGCAAGTTTCAAAGTGCCCCAGTTTCCTCGGACCAAATGCCATCATACTACTACTAAATCCACAAGGAAAATAAAAAATTAATCATTTTTCCTTTTCCTTGTGGGTTTGCATAAGGACTGGCGAAAGTAAATAGACACTTTCGGTATTTCTATAGTTTTCCCTTCAAATTATGTAAAGCTGATACACGTTCTGGGCCTTCTGGCATTCCACTGATGAGCTTTGTCATTTGTTCTTGAGGTTCTTGAGGTGGTGTCTATTTACTTTTGTCAACCCTCTGTACATATACAGGGTGTCCTTAAAATGAATACCAAAAACAAATCTTATTATATATTTATTAGTTCAGAAAACAGCAAGTTCAAATGACATTATATTCTGAAGAGTTATAAGTTTTATTTAATTCAGTTAATAAACTTCTACATGTCTTTCATCATTACCTACAATTAATCTTATTCTAAGTTCAAATTCTGAAAATACCTTTTGCAACACAGTTTCAGGATGGACATGACAGCATCACGGATACGATGTTTTAATTCTGAAGAATCCATTCGTTTGTTATGATAGACTTTGTTTTCGAAATACTCCAAAAACAGAAGCCCAAAAGGTGATAAATTAGGAGAGGGAGCAGGTCATTTTGTAGGTTTTCCTCCTATGCCAGTCCAACGCCCTGGAAATGTTTCGTTCAAAAATGTTTGAACGTTACGAGCAAAATGTGGTGGTGCTCCATCTTGTTGGAAGGTTGTTCTTTGTAACAAGTGGGCTGTCCCTTGAAGCTGTGAATAAAACCTCCTCTAGCATCTTTAGGTAAAAACTGCCAATTACAGTTGGTTCGTCAAAAAAATAAGGTCCATAGATGCGAGAACCTAACAAAACACACTAGACATTTAATTCAGGGGAATCCTTCTCATGTTCACAGATTTCATATGGATTATGTTCACCCCAAATTCTACAGTTATGGCGATTTACTTTGCCTGAAATATGGAATGTAGACTCGTCACAAAAAATTAGATTTGGTAGAAAGTGTTCATCTGATTCTATCCTTTCGATTAAATCATTGCATGTATTTATTCTGGTTCCATAACCTTCCTCTAAATGTCTAAAAGATGCTGGAGCACCTGCAATTTGTAAACTTTAAATGCAATTCTTCATGAAGGATTCTATGGACAGAGGAGCGAGATATGTTCAACTCAGCCTCTCCTCTCCTAATTAACTTCGCAGAGGACGGTCTCCCTTCCAACTACTACCTAGACCCAGCGAAGTTAAGTGACACTGGGTCTGGGTAGTAGCTGGATGGAGATCGTTCTGTGTCCAGATTATGCAGCGACCCGTGGTTCAGATCGCACGTAAAGCTGTAGGTCCCCTCCGTCATATGACCTTAGATGTGGCGAGGAGGTTAAACTACCCAATCATTACCCCCCTCGACCCTCAGGGAGCTTTCCCTTTCAGTACAGTTCCCCTTTTCTCAAATTGATCAACCCATCTCGTAAACTGTCTTCAGGTGGTGGCCTGTTCATTTCACGTCGAAGCCTCTTTGAGTAGCAATAATTGAGCCATTTTCATGCATAAATGTAAAATTTTTGTCTTCTTTCTAGCAGTTACCATCTTATTCACTTTCAAAACCAAGGAACAGGGAGATGAAACTTAAAATGTACTGTAGAGTAGCTTAACGGTCTAAAATTGCGATACTTTGAATACAGTACAGTACGCAAGTCAAAGTATGTACAAATTAGTTTAATTTTATAATTTTTGTATTTAATCACACATTTTAAATGAAAATCTTTAATTACAAATATTTTAACATATTAAATGTAAACAACTGTTATGAAAATTCAAAACCTTATCACATGTTTTTCGATACCTAAAAATAAAACCACAAATATTATTTTGTTTCGTGGTATATTCATTTTTGGACACCCTGTACTATTTTTGTGCGTGATAATTTAGATCTCAGAGCCTCCTCCAACCCCAAGGTACCCATTTTCACTCTTGTATTCCTTAACAAAGGTTATATAAGGCTACCCTTCCCCACCCTTCTGAGCATCCCCAAAGATGGGATATTAAGTTATGACTGAGAAAAGACTCGAGAGGTTACAGGCGGGCGAACAGCCGACAGAGAGGTTCCCCAGGGAAAGACCAAGTGAGGGTTATAGACACTGTTTAAATGCTAGATTGAGATAATTTAATGGGTGCTTGCACCAATACCGAATAAAAGGTAAAACCCAAGGACTTTCAGCGAATTCCCTCATCAGCATTAACCACTATACAATCGTGACCACAAATCAAGCCACACCCGCAACCGTAAATGCCACTCGACCAGACTGTCAAACACACACACACACACACACACACACACATATAATTATATATATATATAATATATATATATATATATATATATATATATATATCAGGGGTATCCCCCAAAAATGTTCCTGTTTCTAAATAAATGTTCTAAATTAAAAGAAAAGTAATCTAGACACAAAGACAAACGCAATGGGTACGTAAAATATGTGTTTATTACCCTTAATTAAACATGTTCAGAGTAATCGCCATTTTTTTCCTAACAGTATTCAACCTTGCACAAATGTTTGACATAATTTTGGAAAATAACTCAGCTGGGATGTTGTTGACTGCCTCATTGACTTTGGTGTTAGGTCTTCAAGTGTCTTAGGCTTGGAATAGTTGCTGTCTTTTATGTAACCCACAAAGAAGTCAGGGATGTGAGGTCAAGTGATTATGGGGGTCCATTCCAGTGGCTCATAAAGAGAGATTAGTCGCTCGAAAAATGCTTCCTCAAAAGCTGCGAGTTTCACAAGCAGTGTGTGGAGGTGCTCCATCCATTCCCTTCTCCATCCATTTCATTTTATGGCCTTACTAGGCTATAGTCTACTGGTAGCGGTATCATCTTTTCCTAATTTCATAGAAACTAGGAAAAGTTATTGCTTTAAGTATGAAATGGTGAAAGAACGTTTTTAATATACAATATTTATTAGTTATGTGGCGAGGTATGTGGCGAGGTATAGCGGTATATGCGGAATAGAAACCCCCAATCCGTTACCTTTTTAAGAAGAAACTCCAATAATAAAATATACATCCATTATAAAATAACGAGCAAATAAAACTAGGAACATTTTTTGGGATACCCTAAGGTGTATATTTTTTTTTTTTTTTTATTGAGTTTGAACGACGGTTTAGGATCGACCTGCAGTCGACCCCTCTGCAACATCCCGCCTCATTTTCGGGACTTGGTGAAGGAGGAATTGCTGTCTGATCTCTTCCTGCCCTCGTAGCCAGCCACGCATGGCTGGTCAGGGACTTTGCACAAGAATCTGTCCAGCTGGTTCTTGAAGTTATTCAGGTCGGTGTGCTGGAGATTCCTCACTTCTTTTGGAAGGACATTGAAAAGCTTTGGGCCCCGTATTCTGAGGGTATTTTTCATCCTCGTTTCATGGCCCCTTGTCCCACCGCCGCTGGGACCGTACAAAATCCGTCTCTTCTCTCATTCCAGTTTGTTTCTATTTCATTTCTGAGGTTAGGACAGAGCCCTCAAGTATTTTCCATATGTATATTATTGTGTACCGCCGCGTCCTTCTTTCAAGAGAGTAGAGTTTCAGGGATTGTAGTCGAGACCAGTAGTCTTCACCTTCCGTCTCCTCTATCTTAGACGTAAAAGTCCTTTGTATAGCTTCAATGTTCGCAATGTCTCTTTTTTTGTGTGTGGGCTTGTGAGTACTGAGCAATACGCAATTATTGGTAGGACTAGACTCTTCCATAATTTGAGCTTGATGTTTGCTTTTCTGCTGCAGAAGCTCCTCCAGATGCTTCCCATTATTTTTTTTAGCCGTTGTAATTTTGATGTTATAGTGCTCTCTGAATTCTGCATCCGACGACATTATTACTCCAAGATCCCTGACTTGTGGATTTGGTATTATCTGTTTGGCTTGCAGAATTTCGTATCCTTTTTCTGTAGCTCTTTGTTATTACCATATCTTAGAAGTTGGAATTTTTCTTCGTTGAACTTCATATTGTTGTCTTCTGCTCACTGGAATAATGTTTCAATGTCGTTCTGTAAATGTAATTAGGTTAATTAAATAAATGATTGCTTGACTGAGCTCACCATCTAATCTTTCAATCAGAATAAATAATCAGTAATAAATCAATCAGTAATAAAGGAGATTAATAAGTTACGTTGGTTTTTTTTCCTTTAATTAAACAAAACAAGAAAATTATAAAGTTACATTCGTTAACGTTACAATGCTCGAATTGAAATGAGCAATAAATTATCGAGAATAAATGTTAAATGTATTGAAGGACAAATGCACAGTATATAAACGACGTTTGAATAATAATATGAATCTATAATAATAATAATACGCACGAGTAAATTTAGAATCATTAAGGTTGAAAAGGAATGACACAAGGGCGTGGAGAGCCCTGTTAGATTAGGTCTGGCATCTTGAATAGCGTCAGCTTAACTGAAAGAGATGCGATGGCACGCTTGTCTCGGAGTCAAAGGATGCCCATAATAACGAATTCTTCTGAAGAGGAGAGCACGAGAATGAATGCTTGTCTGTAGATGTCGCGTGTGTGTGTGTGTGTGTGTGTGTGTGTGTGTGTGTGTGTGTGTGTGTGTGTTTTAAAGATTATGAAATTTTTCTTATTCCAAGGGTACACGAGTCTTGTTAAATGGCTACAAGATATATTAATTTCAGACCATTTAATATGTCTTAATTCATTAAATATTTATCATTCATTCCTATATTAATGTTTTAAATCTGCTTTATATTAATTTTGTCGATGGATATATTATAAAGTTAATGAATAAATTATATATACGTGTGTCTATATATTTATAGGGCTTCACTCGTGACATTTTTGAAAGAGAAAGTATAAGGCTTATAGATAAGTTCTATATCTTAGAAGAGATTTCATTTGACTATGTAATTCATATCTTAATATTTTAACGAAAGGTAATTATATATATATATATATATATAATATATATATATATATATATATATATATATATATATATATAATATATATATATATATATTATACTCAGAATGGTCCCCTGAGAAACTTATGTTAAACACAGACCGTGCATGGAACAAGGAACTCTTCTGGGAACAATTAAATTCCACTATAGTCCGAATAAGTAATGGTAAATGACAAATACCATAGTTTTTCTTTTTCATGATGCAAGCCCGACGTGGGCAACGGGTCTCTCGCAAGAGGTCCCATAAATATAGCTTCCCTCACCAGCTATCTGCAAAGCAGACAGGATCCAGCTTTGGGACATGGATCTAGGGCTGGATCCTGTCTGCTTTGCAGATAGCTGGTGAGGGAAGCTATATTTATGGGACCTCTTTGCGAGAGACCCGTTGCCCACGTCGGGCTAGCATCATGAAAAAGAAAAACTATGTATTTGTCATTTACCATTACTTATTCGGACTATAGTGGATTTAATTTTCCCAGAAGAGTTCCTTATTCCATGCACGGTCTGTGTTTAACATATATGTATATATATATATATATATATATATATATATATATATATATATATATATAGTATTGCGATACAAGTATCACGATCAGATACAAATAAGTGTCAGTAACGTGATACTTTATCATAGACTCAGTCTAAATTTGAGACTGAGAACAAACCTCGTCAAGAATTATCTAATTATTTAGCGAATAATTCATCAGACATTCAACAATTACACGTGTATCCTTTGATAAAAGAACTGTTCATAAAATACAACACTACACTGCCATCAGTAGTATAGCCGCAAAAGGGAGAGTGCAAGAATGTTGCAGGTTATTATGTAATGTTGCAAAGGGGGTGGGGGTTGTTGTAAAGGGGGAGGGGGTTGTTGCACAGGGGGGTGGGGGTTGCAAAAAAAATAAAATAAAAAAAGGAAAAAAATAAAAAAAAGAAAAAAAAGAGTACTGGCCTTTGTTGCCAACCTAGGTTGCAAGGGTCATGCAACAACCTAGGTTGCAAGGGGCATGCAACTTGGGGGCCTCCCCCAAGCTATTCCCCCAAAGGGCCAGAGAGAAAGGAGGAGAGAAAGGAGGAGAGAGAGACGCCTATAGGAGAGAGAGAGAGCTGAAGGAGGGAGAGAGACGCCTGTAGGAGAGAGAGAGACGGCTGAAGGAGAGAGAGAGAGAGAGAGTAGTTGCCTTTGATAGCAAGCATATTATTTTCGTTTTCCTAACCTAAGAGGCCACTAAGGGGTTTACCAAAGGGCCAGAAAGAGAAGGACCAGAGGTCCTTGCTCGGCTGGAGCCGAGCTGTGAATGAGTCTTTCACCAACTTCGTGGTCTTTATAAGCCTCTATTCTGGCTGAGTTGCCAGATAGCGCAATGTGTTCAGTTGCCAGATAGCGCCATGTGTCCCATTAATCATCCATTGTGTAACACATATATGACGGCAGTTATTCCAATTAAATTCTGTTTATTAAATAAATACACAATCAATCTTTATTAATTGCGTACCTTTCCAGTTTTTTTTTTGCAATGATCGGTTGCTAGATATATATTATTATGCTATATATATATATATATACACATTCTTTTCTTATGTTAGGTATATATATATATATATATATATATTATTTATTTTATAACATTTAATTTTAGTTTAGAAGCAAATTTAACATTAACTTCATTGAACTTAAAGAAACAAATAACATAGTTTACCTTCGAAAACGTCATAATAGAAAATAATTAATTTTACGGTTAACTAGTTTATTTCGTTTACTATAATTATACAGTCTTTTAAACAGCTTATGATATATATATATATATATATATATATATATATAATAAACGAATAAACAACTCACACACACACACACACAGCGCACACGCACACACTTCCCGGAATTTATCAACCGGATTGAATAAAAGTAAAGGCAACTTTCAATATATTTTAGTAATATAACAGAATTAACAAAGTTACCCAATAAATATTTCGTTAGACAGAAAATGAATTTTTATAAGGGATGCCCAACTAGCTATGAATATATCACCAAACGCTTTATTTACGTTTGTTAAAAATATTCGTTTTAGTCTTTCCTTCTTATTGATAACTTATTTAAACTAACACATTTATTGTCATTCCACTTGACAACCAGAACTTCTCCCCGTGTGTCAAATGAATAATTATAGTAGAAACAATTCATTTAAAAGTTGAAATTAGCCAAAACACATTCTCATTGCGCTTACGAAAAACATATATTAACAATATATGGTGGTAGATGAATCCAATTAAATTCTGTTTATTAAATAAATAATTTTCATTATAAATATTCGAGTATCAGTGGGAAAAACGAACGGAAATGAAAATTTATGAAACAAATCAAAACAGACGATCGTCATTCCCCAAACCCGTATATATATATATATATATATATATATATATATAATAAACGAATAAACAACTCGTGCACACACACACACACACACACACACACACACACACGCACACGAGGAAAAGACGACTCTGTGGCATTTCGAATCGTGTCCCTAGAGACCTTTTCGGCCGAGGGATTAATCCTTTCGTCCAAGATATTCGATCAAAACCTCACCTCACTCCGACTCTTAGATATACACACAATTATAATAAATAATAAACGAAAGAAACAAGGTGGGAAACCTGAAAAATACTAATAAATATATTATATATATATAATATATATATAAAGAAAGAGCGAGAGTTTTGTTCAAATAAAGGTACCCACAATTATAATAAATAATAATCGAAAATGGCAGAGTTTGTTTCTAGTGAGAAAGGAAAGCCTATGTTCTTAGTGAATGGGTTTTATATGTAAGAGATCAGCAAAGCCCAGCTGTTCATCATTCCACATAATAAAAGAAAGTGGTTGGCAGATAAATGGGTACCCTACGTGTCCTAGTGGTTAAGACGCTGGGCTGTTGATGGTTCCACGTTAAACTGTAGGTCTAAGGTGGTCATTACACATAATAAAAGAAAGTGGTTGGCAGATAAATGGGTACCCTACGTGTCCTAGTGGTTAAGACGCTGGGCTGTTGATGGTTCCACGTTAAACTGTAGGTCTAAGGTGGTCATTCCACATAATAAAAGAAAGTGGTTGGCAGATAAATGGGTACCCTACGTGTCCTAGTGGTTAAGACGCTGGGCTGTTGATGGTTCACGTTAAACTGTAGGTCTAAGGTGGTCATTCCACATAATAAAAGAAAGTGGTTGGCAGATAAATGGGTACCCTACGTGTCCTAGTGGTTAAGACGCTGGGCTGTTGATGGTTCCACGTTAAACTGTAGGTCTAAGGTGGTCATTACACATAATAAAAGAAAGTGGTTGGCAGATAAATGGGTACCCTACGTGTCCTAGTGGTTAAGACGCTGGGCTGTTGATGGTTCCACGTTAAACTGTAGGTCTAAGGTGGTCATTACATAATAAAAGAAAGTGGTTGGCAGATAAATGGGTACCCTACGTGTCCTAGTGGTTAAGACGCTGGGCTGTTGATGGTTCGGAGTTAAACTGTAGGTCTAAGGTGGAGTGGAACAAAGAAAGTGGTTGGCAGATAAATGGGTACCCTACGTGTCCTAGTGGTTAAGACGCTGGGCTGTTGATGGTTCGGAGTTAAACTGTAGGTCTAAGGTGGAGTGGAAAGCTTGACCTTCGTCAGAATGAACAATTCGGGCGGACCTTAGACCCACAGTTTAACGTTGAAACCGAATGTTATTTTTAAAATATAATTATGATATATTTCTTTATACCCTCTCGATTACATTAGTGACTAATGATGCGGGAAACTGAGTAAATGGAAATATTATTTTCTCGAAAACTATGGGTGATAGAAAACTTCTGAAACCATATTTGGAATCAATATCAAAAGTTCTATACGAATCACCAAATAATTTTCAAAGGAGAATAAGAGCATTAAATCTATTAGTGAAAATATAAAGATGCAATTACTCGTCCGTACCCGTTATAGCGGAATGGTACACGTCATAGCTCCACCCAGCTACATCGGCAGCCAATCACGACGAACATCTGGTCTTTTGGGCGGAGCTTGGCGAATGTGCATATAAAAGGGGATATTTTTCAGTTGGGAGTAACAGTAGCTATTTTCGCATCAGTGAATAATCATTCCTCAACCATGGACCTGTACGTCTCCCCAGATTTGTATGAAGAAAGTGATACTGCAGCATTAACTGCAGTTAGTCTTTTTAACGCGATTGATCGTGACGACTTATTTTCAACGCAAACCGTAGAAGATATTTGCAGTGAAGCTCCTTACAATCCGACGCAAGGGACTACCATAGAAATGTAAGTGTCCATAATTCGATTTTATATATATATGGAGAGTTGTAGTATTTCGTCAAATAGATACTAGTCAAAAATGTCAATCAATGTTATTTCCCCATCATGCTAAAATCGAAATTGGTAATCGAACCAAAGATATCTTCACATAATGGGGATCTGTCTGTATACTCTGTATATGTTTTAAAAGCATTATTCCTTTAAGGTCCGATGAGGATTTGACACGTGTTATACAATCTTTTGAAGAACCTCGGAATATGGATGATATACTGATCAGTCAGCAGTGTCACACATCCTCCACCATGGACCTGTACGTCTCCCCAGACTTGTATGAAGAACGTGATACTGCAGCATTAACCGCAATTAGTCTTTTCAATGCGATTGATCGTGGCGAATTATTTTCAACGCAAACCGTAGAAGATATTTGCAGTGACGCTCCTTACAACCCGACGCAAGGGACTACCATAGAAATGTAAGTGTCTATAATTAGAATTTTATATATATATGGAGAGTTGTAGTATCTCGTCAAATAGATACTCGCCAAAAATGTCAATCAGTGTTATTTCCCCATTATGCTAAAATCGAAATTTTTATGGCGTTCACTCCTCGAACCAAAGATATCTTCACATAATGGGGATCTGTCTGTCTGTATACTCTGTATATGTTTTAAAAGCATTATTCCTTTAAGGTCCGATGAGGATTTGACACGAGTTATACAATCTTTTGAAGAATCTCGGAATAGGGAGGGTATACTGATCAGTCAACAATGTCACACCGAAATAATGTAAGTGTTTTTCGATCTTTTTGGGATAAGAAGACACAATATATTTTCATAAATTTATTAAATGAAAGAAATCAGTACAATAAACGAATATACCGTTACAAATATACGAACAAAAACATTATAATATACAACGAGTACGTACAATTGGAAAACGGTTTTTTATCTGTCTGCATACCATTTCATCGTTTCGGCGAGTGTGACACGGGTCAAATAAATTTAAAAAATTTATAAATTCTTTATCATTTGACATATGCATGAGAAATGAGACACAGTACATTCCGCAAACATTAGTAAAATATCCTTGCATGCGAAATGGGGTCCACACAACTTCGGGAATATGTAACTGAGCGAGAAATTTTACAATAATAGGGTCACTCCAGGGTTGAGTACCGAGTGAATCAAAATAGTACAGGCGCTGTCTATTTTTAAAATAGACAGCGATCCAGTGAATCCCTTCATTACCGATGATGTCTGTGTTCAATAAGACTACCGCATTCTCGCGTACTTGGCAAACTCAATGTTTCATTCTCGCAAACACCGATAAATTTGGAACGTGTGACTCGCTCCATTACTTTCTGAAGTGTATTAGCATCCATTTTAAAAGTCAGTGATAACGCTTCTAAATCTATCTACTTCTATTAGGGCTTGCGATTCGAGATATACTAGTACACTAATAGGAGCGTCTATAGGCTTGGCGAATTCCAGCCGCACTGAGATGTTACCGCTCTGCTGGGGTTAAATGGGTATTTACGCTAGCAGCTAAGTCAGGTGTAATGTCAAACGGGTAAAGGTTAAATTGATCAATGAATTCTTCCTGGGTTACCCCATTACCAGCTCATCACAATCACCTGCAATATGGTCAGATTACTATAGGCTCTGGCACAAAGAGGTAACACAGCGTCTGATGAATAGTCCCGTACCCATTGTTCCACCCAAAGCAGTGCCATTACGTATAGAGTTATATTTTTAAGTCCGAAATTCTCGAATTTAAAGGTACTTTTTTTATATTTTCCATTCACCGAAGCGTGGTCCTGCATGCCGATTAATATCCTTTTAGGAAGATTTCCCAGGGCAATGTTTTCTATATGCTTCGATGCCAACCCTGCAGGAACCGTATATAGTTTGATCTGCACTCTGTTAATAGGATATTTCACTGTAGCGTTTAGAAATTTTTCTCAATTTCTAGTTGTTTTGGTGAACTTAATTTCACTCGCCGTACGCGGAGGTAATGTGTCCATAATGTGAACCACAACGGACTTTGCACCCTCTTCTTGATTCGCATCCAGATTTAAGCAGATCTCAGGACTCGTGCGGGTGAGCTTTATTTTCATATCCACCCCGTTCACAGCAACTTCTCCTGGAAAGTGAAATCTGTGTGCAACCGTCCAAAACACTCGTATATTTTCTTTTTAGAATTTTTAAATTTGTCCTTTATACTATTTTCATCTTTAGTTTGATAATATCCTCCGCACTTAAAAGGTAGCCTTCGCTTCTTTGGAAAAGTTGAGGACATTTTCCAAATAGGCTCGTAGATGATAGTACCCCGTGCCTGCCGATATGTTGGTCTGATTTAAATATACGTCACACTGGTTGAATATGGCGTGCAGAAAGTTTGTTTCAGGGTATACAGCATATTTGTCATCGCAGACCGTTCCATCAGAATGGGCTATACGTAGCTTAGCGTACATGTGCACACAGCTTGGATCAAAAAAGTAAGACCTGAGCTGGGTATCACGAATTCTATAGGTGCACTCGGTGAACTAATTGTGTTTAAAGGGTTAATTGTAATAAAGTCACTGTGCTCAATAGAAACTTGGGTTGGCGGGAGCTCAAAAAGGACAGCTCCGATTTACAGCATTGTGAACTACATGGGTGGATGAGCGTGCCATGGCGAAATAGTGACTCCTCTCTCTCGACAAGTGGTAAACAAACTATGATCATGAGATCAATATCCTTAGCTTATATCAGTCAAAAAAGTGGTCAACCATAGGTTTCATTCGCTTACAGCATTTCTTTTTTGATAGCCTTTTACGTTTAATACCACGTGACCCCTTCTTCTTCCGGGGAGCCCTCTACTTCTTCCGCCACCACGCATTTTTTCTCTTTGCATCTTTGATGATTTCGTCCGTGTACGCTTTAAATGTTTTTTTAGAGCTTCTTTAGGTTTAGCCCCGGCCAATATGTCTTCTGCAGTGTTAAGGCCTGATTGTAGCGCTTCCTTCCAAGGTATCCTGCACCCCTCTTCAGCAAAGGAACAGCCGTACGTAGTATGGATGAAAAATGGATCCAAGTCCACTACCGCGCTGGTATCGCATCCCTCGATAGACGGTGAAAGGCTTTCTATCCATTATAACTCAGTGCGTCGAAAGTGTAGCTTCATTGTTAAGCTCCCGTTACCGAATGGGAAGTTTTCGCCCTCAATCGTTCTTATATATATTGTGATATTGGTTATTAAATTAGTTGCGACATTCACATAATGGGGTCTGTCATATGTAATACTCAACTCCTTCCTCTTGGTTGGGGATGTGAGCAATGCGCAGCAGGCGTGCCTGGGTATCCCCAACAAACTGTGCTCCACTATATTACTGTAAATATAGCACATGTCCTGGGGACCTTTCAGCCAATTTCTCCATCTTCAATTGATACATTAATCTGGACAAGTTATACTGTGTCTCGTGAAATGTGTCTCTTTGGAAGGCTGCGCTATATCGGCCGTTGGTTAGAATTTTGAACTTTCTATGTTCTTTAAGACGTCTGTTAGTCTTTGATTTTAGGATTAGTGTATGTGCAGGGTTGTTTACGATTTCATATACTAAATCATTCGTAAGGTTTGAGTTTCTTAAACTTACGTTTAAGCCTCTCACAACATCCTCGGCCGAACCATATTGACCCGCCCTAGTCTTACTTCTGTACTGTAATACCGTGCAATCTTAGTCCGAGCGATGCGCATAGTTTCATCCATAGCTACCCCAGCTTTTTCACACTCGTCAATGTCTCTAAGAATCGTAAAAACGGTTTCTTTATGTTCAATATTTAAAAAGACGGTGTCCAGCTGAATTTCGCATATCCCCACCTCATACGAATTACGACCCAATTCAATGTGCCCATGGAGTTCTGTTACAAGTTGGCTAGCGTGTTGTTAGGGTGTACAGACAGGGACGAGGAGGACGGGAGTGTGACGTAGAAATGGTTAGGAGCCATGTTGCATACTATTTAAGCTTCATTATTGCATCAGCTTTTATATAGGTGTTGAAGCTTTCTGGGTACCCTAGCCATTTCACCAGGTACATTTTTCTCCTTCCTGAACCTTTGCTTCCTAAAATTTTCTCAATTTTAAACACATTTTTTTCTAAATTAAACGCAACTTTCTGCAATTCCTCGCGGTAAAAGCTTCCTGAGATTTCTTCCCCATTCACAATCTTCAATGTAATACATCATTATCTCACCTTTAGGTCTCACAGCCCTAACTTTAAAAATCTCGCGTGTCCATCCTTGCTCAAAACCCTTTGCGAATTTATTCCCCGAACGCGACAGCCTTACATAATCATTGATTTTGAAGCGCGCAGAGTGTGGTGGTGGTGGTGGTGATCCATCTCTTCTCGGGAGCGTACCTCTTTCTAAAACTTCGTTAGGTGTTGCTCCAATCGTGCGATGGTGTGAGCGGTTGTAGGATGATGCCAATGATTCCAGAATGTCTAGAAATCTGTATGTGTTTTTATGTGTAAAATAACGGTGCATGCGTTCCTTTATGGTGCGCTGAACTCTTTCAGCTAAAAAAGCCTTATGTATAGAATTGGTTGTGTAATAGCTGATATTAAACTCTGTCAACATATTCTGAAAAGCACGGCCTATAAACTCCTTCCCCATATCCGTACAAAAATAGCCAGGAGCCCTGTTTTCTTTTAACATTAGCGTTTTGGTGGCTTTAGCAACTGTTTCAGGTGATTTATTTTTCAGAGGAACTAGCCACAGATATATAGAGAATACGTCTATTATGAATAGAATGTAGCGGTAACCATCGTTATACACAGAATATCTTTGCATGTCTGTTAAATCTGCTTGCCAAATAGAATCAATCGAGGAAGCCGTTGTCTTGGCTGTTTTAAACCTTTTTCTCACAGGCTTATGAAGCGTATAAGCGTCCTGCTCCCTCAAAAATCTTTCAACATCTTTTTTCCTACTCCGTAAACACTTCTGTACAGTCTATCTACGCCTCCGTAAGAGTGGGGTAGAAATGTCATAATAGCGTTTAGTTAATACGTTAGCCATTTGCGTATTTTAGAGGCACGTGGGTAGGGTTGGTTTAACCTCTTCTTGCTCCTCTTCAAAGGTATTACCGCCGGGGGTGACGGCGCCTTCAATTGTGTCACAGGCGTTGCATGTTCCAAGTCTTTTAACCTGTTCAGATTTCCTATCAACGTTTTAGGGACATTTATTTGTTGTAGTCTTGCTTTAATATGCTTCCATCCTGATGGTGATGGCCTATCCCACTTTCTCACCAGATCATGGACAATGTCTACGATATTCGATCCCTGTACCTTTGATCCTTCCACAATGATCTCCCCTGTATCGGTCCATTGTATGGCGGGATCCTCATTCAATAGATTATAAAGACTTAAGCCTTTACTCCTCAATGTAAGTGGGAGGGTATTTTTTAATACATGTTCGATATGTTGTGTGGCTAATCTTTTTGGTTGGTCAGCTGTTCGTCGGGTACAGGTCCTATGTCGCCATCGTCCCCCGTGCTGTGCCTAATAACCACAGGAATCTCTGTAGGGCTCTTATAATTTTCGTACTCGTGAAGAAATTTGCAGAGCTTCTTGGTATAAGATTCTTTTCTCATCAGGTGTTTTTTCACTGTTTAATAGGGCTAACAATTCGCTTTCCATTCTTTTAAGTCTGCTTTTATGGGGATCTAGATCCGTGTCTCTTTGCAGTGAGGCGTACACCTCGTGGGGAATCACTACCACTTTCTTCATTATATTAATCTAGTCAGTAAAGGACCCAAAACTGAAAATAAGATGGGGAGAAATGACCCTCCTGTTTGTACAATAATTCGTTTTTTTCTTCGCTACAGTTTGGCTTTTACGAGCGAGTGCACGTATTATGTTCTTGTAGCGGCGTAGGCGAGCCTTCTGATGGGTTTTCATTGATACATTGCAATTTATAACGTTAAGACAGATTTCACAGATGCATTTTAAAAAGTCGGCATCGATATTTTTAATAAACATCTGATGCATTGCCCGGGGCAGTCGATTGATAGATTTTTATTAATTCACGGTATTTCTTTAGTCTCTTTGTCATTCTGGAATATACACCGTTTCAGGCTCGTTTGGAAATATATTCGTTCGCAGAAGCACTCTAAACGTGTTTCGCGGATGAAGGTCGCAAAGCAAATATCCGTAACGCGTGCTTGTAGCTTCTTTATAAACTTCCAAAAACTCCTTACGCTGATTCGGGAACATTTGATTGGCTAATACCCCAATTTGTGATACATCTCTACGTTGCGCGAATAAGACTAGATATTGCGTATTTAACGACACATCGCGCATGTATCTATTTTTGAAAAATAGATTCTGATTGATGAAGAACACGCTTATGTTAAGATGGTGGGAGAATACTGTAAATGTCTCGGCAAACGTTTTATCCATCTCCAACATGAGATCGTCAATTACAATGATTGTATGTTCATTTCCCTTTAACGAATTAACGTCATATACGCCTTTGTGGAACAAAATATCATCTTGGTACTCGTTGAACACCGATTGATACGTCGAATAGCACCATATAACTTTATGCACAAATTTCGAGAACATCTCCCCCTTTTCTTTAATGATTTTAAGCATAAACACAGTTTTACCACATCCTGTAGGTCCAGATATAATACATGTGGATGGGCTCGTGAATCTGAATTTTTTCTACAGAGTCCATTTCTAACACGTCACACTCCTAAGTGAGTCATTTACAAAATATTACAAATTTTGAGTGCTGATCCTTATATTTCTTCTCCCACAGAACCGTGAATGACGATGAGGTAGAGCAGCCCATCATTACGGATGACCTCGACGACAGTGTAGTTGTGATCTACTCCCCTGAACCCTCACCAGCGATACCGGTAACACGTCCAAAGCGGAGGTATGAGATACCCACGTCAGGTATAAAGCGACCGAAATACGCGTCTGTTGCAGCGGTAAGATCCCCAACCCTCAACCTCTTACGCAACAACACCCCCAGCAGCACCTAATATATCCCCTTATTCATCCGCCGCCCCCCGTTCTGTTAAGTCTACAATAATAGAGCCCCAACCCTCCTACGCAACAGGGCCCCCATCAGCAGCACCTTCCGCTAATATATCCACTAATTCCGCCCCCCGTTCTGTTGAGGATGGTATAACGCTGGAATTGGTGCGATCCGCAGCCCCCACCCCAGCCTTGACTAGAAATCGGTATAGAGTCAGGGTCGACCCTAGAGTCATGTATAGCAGTGGAATTGAGCGCGGACTACGCCGGGTTGTAGAGCGTATTATACTGTAGAGTTTGCTCTTCAGAATCGTGACGAGCGTGAAGCCAGGACGAGTCTGTCCTTTGGATTCGGGTCAGATGACAGTGATGTAGACGATTATTGGGTGATAGTGCCATTTAGACGTTTGGCGGCTGAAGATGTAGAATATATATTAGGGCGTATAATGCAAGCCGCCCAAAGTAGTATAGCCTTCAATATGGACAACTTCACGGTAAATATTGACCATGTATACCGTGTTGCGGGTCATAGTGCCATACCGTATACTCTTAACTTCAATTCTCAAGCTATTTATAGACGGCATATAAACGTCGATCGTGGTTGCCGCTTTATAGCAGTACTCTTAGCACGTATGTTTACTGTACAAAATCACGAACTCAAAAAATTTGGTTGCCTACAGTCGTGGAGCGTGCCCGTAAACTAGCTGTAGACTGTGAACTTGAATTTGACTGTATATGGGTCCTGAAGAGCTGAGAAGGGTAGAACAGGAAATGAATGTCCGCATAATTGTGTTTGGGTTGGATGATCGTCGTAGGACTGTGTATGTTTTTAAAAGCTGTGTGAGAGATCGTACAAGGCCCCTACTTATTTTAGGATTGTCATGGGACAACGTATCTCCCCATCCGTAATATAAGGTGGCTTTACGCGAGTTATGACAAAAGTCGAAAATATGGGAGACATCATGATTTGTGTAAGGGGTGCCTCGATTTGCGGATGATATAGTGAGACATTAAGAAATGTCACATGGTATGTGAGCAGTGTAAGAGCACCAAATGTGAAAGCCGTGTAGTTGAAGCTGAGAAGAGAGACTGATGTGTGTAGACGCACATTTTTCAATAATAGCTGTTTTGATTTCCATAAATCAATTGGCACGTGCAGGAAAATGAGAATCTGTGAATGTGGTATGTTTCACACAATGGATAATTGGGGAAAATTTAAGCACAAGTGTGACGTAATTCACTGTCCTACATGCCAGGAGGAATATAAGGCGGATGGAGTAAAGCATGTATGTTATATGAAAGATGCTAAGCCTAAAAATAACCCTTGTATAACTGTATACTACGATATAGAAACATATACGAACGCTGAAACCAAAGAGGTAATTCCACATTTACTTGTGAGCCAGACTATCTGTGATGAGTGTATGGATATCGAATGTGACGAGTGCCCCAAATGTGGTAAACGGACAAACGTTTTTAAAACGAATGTCAGCGATAGTCCTGTGAAACTATTTGTGTCCTATATTGTCAAGTTAGCCGACAAGTTCAAAAAATGACTGTGTATATTCTCGCCCATAACGGGGCAAAGTTTGACACGCAGTTCCTTTATAAGGAGTTGCTTGAACACAAATCCTCTGAGATATTTACAGGTGATCCATTGAAAAGAGGCAACAAATTAATACAGATGCAGATAAGAGGCAATGTACAATTTAAAGATACTTTATTATTCACACCTTGTAAACTAGCAAAGCTACCCAAGGTGATGGGAGTAGCAGCTGAAGTTTCCAAAGGATACTTCCCATACACTTTCCTCACCAGCGAGACTTTAAACTACGTAGGCCCACCACCCCCCAAACATTATTTTGACTGCATGGATGAACGTGAAGACTTTGATCGATACTACGACAGTTTTAATGAAAGTAACCCTTATAATATAGCTGATGAATGTGAGCGTTATTGCGTGAATGATGTGCGCGTGCTTAGAGTATGTTTCCAGGCCTTTAGAAGGATGTACATAGCCCGTTTCAAATGCGATCCACTGCAAGTCGCAACCACCATCGCATCATTATGTTTTACGGTTTTCAAGAATAACTTCATGCCGAAAGACACCTTAGCCATTATTCACCGAAACAATCCCCGCAGTTACGGGCACAAGGCTATTTACTGGCTCATACACCTACAGCAACAGACAGGTGTATACATAAAGCACGCCCGCAACACGGGTGAAGTACCCATTAAGATTAATGGACGTGTTTTTTGGGTTGATGGGTTATGTGAAAACCGTGTCACTGGTGTGAAGACTGTGTACTCCTTTAACGGTTGCTGGTGGCATGGATGCCCCCGTCCTGAGTGCGGAGTCACCGGAGATAACCACGGTAGGTCTCCTGCCGACTGTCTTGCATCGACCCGCACCCGCGATCAACTTATAGGATCACAGTTCACTCACAAAGTCTTGTGGGAGCATGAATATGATGCACGGATGGAGACAAACGAGGTGTACCGTGAGGAAATAAAAGCGATCAAGCGTTCAATGGTGCTGGATCCTCTCAAATGTGGTGATAGCTTGTTTGGAGGACGTACAAATCCTTTCAGACTATACTTCCCACCTACGGAGGGCGTGAAGCTCCATTACTACGATTTCTGTTCTTTATACCCATACGTGATGAAGAGCAATCCGTACCCCTTGGGCGCTCCTGAGAAACTGGTGGGGCCTAGCCTACCATCCATCAATGAATTTTCAAAAAATTTGAATGATCGTTACTTTGGGATCTCTTTCGTAGACGTACTCCCCCCACGCAATTTATGGATGCCGATCTTACCTGTCGTTATCGACGACAAGCTCATGTTTCCCCTGTGCGTGAAGTGCGCGGAAGAGGATAACGGCGAATGTAACCATATACCCCATCAGCGTAAGATCAGAGGCGTATATACAAGTCCTGAGTTGGCCCTAGCCGTGCGCCATGGTTATAGAATACTGAAGATACATGAGGTGTGGAGGTTTCAGAAGCTACCCAACCTTTTCACACCATATATAAACACCTTTTTGAAGGATAAGGTTGAGGCATCAGGGTATCCGCGAGGAGTTATACCGAAGATGAAAAGTCTGCCTATATTCAACGTTACCGCGACCGCGAAGGTATACAACTTGATCGTGTCCAAATTGTAAAGAATCCTGGCAAGCGCTTTAGTGCAAAGTTGTGTCTAAACAGTCTATGGGGAAAATTTGCGCAGATACCGGCAGAGGGAGCATTCATTTGGCACAAAGTTATAGCGATGTCTGGGATTATGCCAATGCCCCCGATAAAGAGGTCATGGAGATCGTAAATGTAGGTAATACTTACGTAATAAAGTACAACAACACTGAATTTGCCACAGATACCTCAAGGGTTACAAACATACCTGTGGCCAGCTTCACAACAGCCTACGCCCTTATAAAACTTTGGGGTCTATTGCATTCTCTTGGGCGGAGAGTATTGTATGCCGATACAGATAGCGTGATATTCACAGAGAGGGAGGGTGAATACATGCCCACTATTGGGGAGTTCCTCGGCGAGCTCACTGATGAGATCAAGGATGAGTATGGGGACAACGCATACGCCGACTCTTTTGCCTCAACAGGACCTAAGACTTATGGGGTACGGGTCAGGGTGGGGGAGGAAATGAATATATCGTGAAGGCAAAGGGTATTACGCTCAACCATGCGAATCGGGAGGTTGTTAACTTTGAGTCGTTGAAGGATCTAGTATGTTTGGATGAACAACCTCCCCAACTAATTGTAGGCACCCACAATTTTCGGGCGCAGAAGCTGGGGGCGTGAAGGAACTTAGGGGTACGATGGTGTGCCGTAACACCTATAGGAAACGTTACCAGTTACCTGGTACCTATGATACCGTACCCTTTGGATACCAATGATGCTTCTAACTCACACGTCTTGTATATAATCGTATCTATTTGTATATATATATATATATATATATATATACTTGACTATCTCGTTTATTAAATCGTATTTGTAAATATATATAACTTGAATATCTCGTTTATTAAATAAATCATGTTTCAAATAGCGTTTCACTTTCTCCTTTGTGTGTGTGTGTGTGTGTGTGTGTGTGTGTGTGTGTGTGTGTGTGTGTGCAGGTGAAAGTTCTAAGCTCCGCCCACTGTAAGACCGTGAGTCATGCTACTATCTGGGAGTCCCTGCGTGGTCAGTCGACCGCAGTAAGCCCGAGAGATCAGACGTGTATTCAGATCAGACGTGTATTCAAATGGCTACCTTTAATATTGCTTGTACAACGTTTACGAAATGGTATTCAGTAAAGTGCCAGGATGTGGTGGATACCGAAAAACTTCCTATTCATCCCTCCTATGCCTCTTTTAAAAACACATTGGATTGTGCGAAGTTCCAAGATGTACAAATACTCTACGGATGTTCTGGTGAGACCGTTGAAGGCTTTCGTTGCACAGACGATGTGCTGAAGTATACTGCAGAGCTAAACTTTATAAAGTCTCACATACACCGTGAAGTAAAAGAAACAACGCGTGCAGAAGAGAAGCAGCAGGTATAGATAATGGTGTGACAAGCGGTATTACGTCATGCTACACCATGTCGATTACTCATACCCTACGACTGGAAATGTGAATCTCGTGATCATGGACAATCTTAAGTATTTTTATCACTATATTAACGTATATCATGATGAGGTTCGTAGTGAGGTTGTGGCTAGTGCCCTGCGTGAATTTTTAACAGAGTTTAGAGACGAGTATCGTTTGATGGGCAGAAAGGAAAAATATGAACATATGTTCCTCTCAAATAGTGCGCCGGAGTGTGGAGATATTTAGTAAAATGTTCCTAGTTCTTATCCAAAATGTCTGGTGCGTAGGCTGGTAGTGATATTCTTGTACCGGTACAACAATTCGACTCGCGGAACAAGCCCATTCACGTATCATCGAGTCAGCCGCCCGTCGAACCATTCCTGCCTACCTGCGTGCCTCACACGGCTCATAGTTATCTCAGAGCTTGAGCCGAGTGGACGTGCGCTCTTCGAATACGATGGAACTTCCTTTGAGCAGCATTCTCAACGCCTCGTACGATGTGTCCGTGACGAAATCGTTGCGCGTGTTCAGGCGTAATTCCGGTACCATTAGCTATGTACTGGAAACGGAATGTAGACCGACAAACAAACGGGTTTATTTAAGTATCGAGGAGATGAATAGAATCTTTGTGATAGTTGAGAAGTGGAGTGAAGATCGTTATAAAATACCTGCTAACGTAGGTACAAGAAGAGAGCAGATTAGTGACGCACCCTCATACGCCGTTGTATGTACGTTGTGTATAAATAACGATCGGCCGTGCATTGATATACGGTTGATGTGGAAGAATGCTTCTGATAATAACGCTCTTATTCCTACGCGAAACCGTTTCATCCTCGACAGAATGTTTGAAATCGTCGGATTACGTAAGCTGAAACCTATATTAGAAGCGCGTGTTACGGACATGCTTTATTTTGATACAGTACTTGAATACGCATACACCGCTCTGCTCGATGGGTTTACCAAGTGTAGGACTGGTGAGAATGGTCTAGTGCTGGATGTTTATTTAAAAAGTTTAGACTCTTTGAAATACCATGAACTTTGGTACAAAGCAATTGATCGGTACAAGGCTGAGCTCACCTACACCGTTCACCCTGAAGAACTATTTCTTTATATAACGTGCAGTTGTCGTAACGATTTAGAAGATTATTTCAATTGCCGCTATGTTGAGTGAGTTCACGATTGAAAAGCTCGAGTCGGTAGAAATAAACCCTCGATTGGAAAAGCGTTCTTATAAACTTGTGTTTAATAATGTAGCTAACGATGAACTCTTTGTGCGTGCTTTTGATTGTATTCTAGACGTATTTAAAGATGACTTACCAACCGGTTGTAAAGTGGGAACAAAATAGTACTGAACGATATGAAAGCCCTTCATATCGAATACAGGTTTCCCTATACTTTAAGCGGTGAAATATTATTAAGCCGCATATACTGCGTAATGCAGAGCAATAATGATGTAATTGTAAACTCGATTAAGACCGAGTTTAGTATTTTGAAAAAAAAGTGAATTGTATTTATATTTTGCTTGACATTTCTCCTGTACTGATTATACGCATATTTCTATTGAAATGTATATTATTTGAAAAGTATATTTATTTTATAAATATATCTCCATAATTGTGTGTGTGTGTGTGTGTGTGTGTGTGTGTGTGTGTGTGTGTGTGTGTGTATTTCTCCTGTACTGTTATGTACATATTTCTATTGAAGTGTATATTTATTTGAAATGTATATTTTATTTTTATATATCACCATAATTGTGTGTATATATTTCCTGTACTGTTATATGCATATTCCTCAAATGTATATTTATTTTCTATATATTTATAATAAACAGAATGATGCAATGTTGTTTTACTTAATTGTTATGCCTTCTACTACCGGTATTCGAAATATAATAATGCATACAACGGTATTGCGGTATCTGGCAATATTTAAGCCTTCTAAACCAACTGGCTGATTAGGAGTCTATAATAGTGTATACAATGGTATCTGGCAACTCTGTCTTCGATTAAATGAATACATGGCGCTATCTGGCAACTCATTTACAGCCAACTGGCTGATTAGACGTATATAATAATAATGTATACAATAATACTGCTAAAAAAAGGTATCTGACAACCATTTACAGCCAACTGGCTGATTAGGAGTCTATAATAATGTATACAATGGTATCTGGCAACTCTGTCTTCGATTAAATGAATACATGGCGCTATCTGGCAACTCATTTACAGCCAACTGGCTGATTAGACGTATATAATAATAATGTATACAATAATACTGCTAAAAAGAGGTATCTGACAACCATTTACAGCCAACTGGCTGATTAGGAGTCTATAATAATGTATACAATGGTATCTGGCAACTCTGTCTTCGATTAAATGAATACATGGCGCTATCTGGCAACTCATTTACAGCCAACTGGCTGATTAGACGTATATAATAATAATGTATACAATAATACTACTAAAAAGAGGTATCTGACAACCATTTACAGCCAACTGGCGGATTAGGAGTCTATAATAATGTATACAATGGTATCGCGGTATCTGGCAACTCAAGCCATTTACGCCAACTGGCTGATTAGGAGCCTATAAAACAACGCCAACTCGGCTGAAGTCTTAATGTGCACTTGGCTCCTGCCAGGTGAACACCTCTCCTCCTTTCTCTCCTCCTCCTCTCTCTCTTGGAGGATAACGCCGCCTCCAAGTTTTTCCCCCACCCCCCCTTTGCAACAACCCCTCCCCTTTGCAACAACCCCCACCCCCTTTTGCAACATTACATAATAACCTGCAACATTCTTGCACTCTCCCCTTTTGCGGCTATACTACTGCCATCAAGCGCTCCGGTTCAGAGACTTTTTAGTTTTTAGCATAGCTGGAAATCTCTTTCTTTCAAAAAGAAACAGAATGCCTGATGAATTGTTTGAGAAGTCACTGTTTGTAAAATTCAATAAAAATAGATTATATATATATTATATATATATATACAGGGTGGGCGGAAAGTAGCTCCCTATTTTGGATTGGTAAAAAAATACGTATATTATCCATTTATTTCAGAAGAAATAATATGAAAAGGTAGGCATACATGGTAGGTTTTCTCTAAAATTCAATGTGGGCTCCAACTCTTTCCACCAGCTTCTGGAGCCGCCCAGGAATGGCGTCCACTGACTTTAGCAGGAACTCTGGCGGGATGGAGGACATGACTTCCCGAATTCGGTCCTCCAGTTCTTCCAATGTCCTCGGTTTGGTGCGGTAGACTTCTT
>JAJOZX010002976.1:215000-225000 GCA_023014485.1 Bathynomus jamesi | reverse complement strand
GAAATAAATGGATAATATACGTATTTTTTTACCAATCCAAAATAGGGAGCTACTTTCCGCCCACCCTGTACATCCCTGAAATGGAACAACGCGCGTTCGGAGACGAACGAAATGATTAAAACAGGTTTTGGAAATGATGCTCTCAGTGTACTTAACGTTTACAAATGGCACAAAAAGTTTGAAAATGGAGAAACATCGTTTGAAGACAAGGGACGCAGTGGCCGCCCTTCCACTTCGTATTTTGGTGTGCTCTGTTCAAATATAACCTTCATTTCTTGTGCAAATGAACAGAAATACATGTTTGGGCCGTGCAGTGACAACTGTATTTCTGTTCATTTGCACAAGAAATGAAGGTCATATTCGAACAAGCACACCAAAATACACTTGAAAAATGTATTTTTGACTACACTGTATATAATAAAGCATAACCTAACATATTCATGTTACGAGTTCTCGTAAACGACGCATTACCACAGGAAACGTGCAAAACACCTCAAAAATTAATCAGAAAAGTTTGCTCTGGTCATTTTCGTTTAAACTAACGAAAATATCACGACTTAACCTAACCAATCATCAAGGGCGTACGCCGTACAGATGACCTAACCGGGCATTCAATTAACCTAACCAGGCATTCAATTAACCTAACCGGGCATTCAATTAATTGAATAAATTGATAAAAGTTAATTGATAAAAACATCCAATGCTTTGTCTTC
Organism: Bathynomus jamesi; assembly: GCA_023014485.1. Classification (NCBI taxonomy): domain Eukaryota; kingdom Metazoa; phylum Arthropoda; class Malacostraca; order Isopoda; family Cirolanidae; genus Bathynomus; species Bathynomus jamesi. The sequence goes on along the minus strand of JAJOZX010002976.1, from coordinate 224,287 downwards.
ATCTAGGGCACATGACGAATCAAGTTCTCAAAGTCGAAACCACGCGAACGGCACGTCATAATTCTATCACAAACACCACCAAACTGAATCCAAATAGAAAAAAAAAAAATAGCCAGAACAGAAACCAACAAACTAATTAAGTCGCAGAGTAACATGACGTCACACCACCCCCAACTACAAATACACTGAGTATATATATATTTATATTATTATTATTACTAGTACAGTTCCCGCCGCTTCGCTGACGGTTAGACAGGCTAAACTACAAAAAAAGAACCCAGCCGTGAAAATTTTGAGCTTCACATTGTGTCAACATTTCTGAATCTGGTATCTCCCAAAACCTCCTCACCCCCATTCATACAACTTGGGGGCTAACCCCCTCCCCCATTACCCCCACCCCTCCCCATTACCCCACCCCTCCCCATTACCCCACCCATCCCCCATTACCCCCATTACCCCACCCATCCCCCATTACCCCCACCCCCACCCTTCCTCCATTGCTAAACTACAAAAAAGAACACAGTCATGAAAATCTTGAGCTTCATATTGCCGCCCGTAATACAATTTCTGAATTTTTTTCTCACAATTTTTTCTCACAATTTCTGAAAGTGTGACGGACGGACGGACAGACGGACGGACGGACGGACAGACGGACAGCTCTCTTATTATAATATAGATTATTATTTTCTACAATAATATGCACAAAATATGAATCAAATTTGAATCAAGTGACAAACTACCTCATATAAAATTATTTTGATTTACAGATCCAGCCCATGTCATTTAAAACATATTAACCATATATATATATTATATATATATATATATATATATATATAGGGTGTCTCTTATTGGGTAGTCAAAAATTGAAATGTTGAATTATTTTATCTGCGCCCCCTAAAATAGTTCCATTTAGCATAAAAACTAAAACTTGAAAGTTTGACACAAATTGGCTCATATTTAGGGGTCGCCCCCGGCTAATAAAAATGGTGACCATGGCATAATAGCTCCTGACATATGATTATGCTCATTATACACATAATTCCTTCCTTCTTTTTTTAGTTTGATTCGTTTTTATAAGTATAGGCCTTCTTATTTATCATTGATCCTTTTCTAACCTATCCTTGATGTTGTTATAATCCATCCTTTGGTCCTCAATCCTTCTTTATCCCAATCCTTTTTCTCCTATCCAAAATCCTTCCTGGCTCTTTTTTTATATACAATCAGCAATGAAGCATTGCTACAAAAAAAAACCATTAGTTTATTATATAGAGATAAATTCAAAATGCCAGTGCTATTTACATACTTTAATTACTTTAATTAGCATTATTTCCTTATACAACATTTATTTAATATACAATGATTATACAATATGGTGTATTTTAAGGTGCGACCTCATTGATGGTTATTTTTTGAGAAGAACAGTTTTTGATGGAACTGGGTGACTCTGGCGGTGTTTTGCAACAATTTGGAGCAGGAACTGGAGCTGCTCTTCCCCCACTGTCAATTTCTTATTCAGCTCTTGAACTAAAGCTACTGCACGTTCTGCCCGGTCATTTACAACAGATAGAGCTGCAACAATAGCTCTGGCCCTTAAATATTCACAGTTGGATGTCCAAGTGCTGGGTGCCTTGTTCAGAAATCCTTCTGGCAAATTCAGCTTAGTAAAGAATTCTCTAGTATTTCTTGTAACAAGTTGGTGTAGTCCTTCACCAGAGCAGAAGGTCGATTCAGGAATCCGAGGACGCTTGGGTGGTCTATCAGTGGACTCATCTTCTAATGCCTTTACCATGCGTTTCTTTACATCTGTAGTAATTCGCTCATCAAAGAAAGCAAGACCAACTGCTTCTTCAGACAGGTACCATAAGTGGTTAGAGAGCTTTTTTTTAGTTGCATCAGAAATCTTTTTGTTAGGATAATTAATCAATGACCTCATAAGGAGCCAGTCATTAAATGGGGTTTCAATAGGGAGTGAGGATGTTGTCCAAGCCTTCATATAGATGAGAACAGAAAAAAGGGAAAGATCTCGAATTCCTCGTTCTTCAGTCTTAGTCATCTTGAACTGGTTTCGAAAAAGCCACATCTTGATAGAATAGAGCGCTTTGGACATCCAGCGAGCTCGATGCATGGCACCTGGTGCACGAAACTTGATGCCTTTATTGGGGACACCTCCAAGAAAGATGATGGACAGATCCAAAAGTTCTTGATAGTCATCCCGTAGCATAGGTGCCTGGGATCTAGCAAACTGAATTAGTTCAGTTTTAGACTGGATAATTGCTTCTTTAGTAATCGTGTCTGTCTCACCTGTTTGGAACTGGCTTTGATCAACAGAAGTCCAATTGTCACGAAAACGCTTAAAGATCAATATCTCTGGACCAGTTGATGTAGATCCCAATGTTGCTTCAAATGCAGCTCCCAACAATAAATCTAAAACATGGTGTCTACAAGGCAAGTACAAAACATCATGTCCCAATTTTGCTTCGATGAGAGCACAGGCTCCACTATATTGACCCGTGTTTGAAGCTGTTGTATCGAAACAAATTGCTTTTACTCTCTCTGTAATTCCCCATTCATTCAGGCAGTTAAAGACGGCTTCAGCTTGTGCTTCTCCAGTTGAGTTTGGGATTTTGGGGACACCAAGCAGCTGTTCAACACCAGGTCCTGACACAAGTACTGGGAGACGATCAATGTGCTTGTGCGAGGTGAGGTCCTCCATCATCTTGCCATCCCAGTGGACTGTCATAGAACATTCTCCATGGAAATGCTCCTTAAGTTCTTTAGCATGACGAGCTCGGTTCTTATTTCGAAGGCGATGGATAGAATGTTGGTTTATGTTGTAATCTGAAGCGTCCAAACCAAAGCTTTTAGCTGCCTCTGCGAGGATAAATGTTGCCTTTCTAGAGGAAATTTGTGTACGATCCAGGGCAGCAGACATCTGAATAGTCATGATGTTTTTCATGCCTCGTTTTTTCTTAGATTTTGGTAAAGCACAAGCTCCTTTGGGCTCCTCCTCCTCATTCTCACTTTCATCAGTGTTGCTGGAAGATGTGGAAGAAGCCAGTACAACTTGACTAGTAGACGCCTCCATCAAAGATTCTGACTTTCTTTTTCTCTCTGCCTCAGCTTCCAACCGTTTGACTGCATTTTTTGTGCGGTGAAGATGTACAGTGTCCACACCACCGATTGAGCCAGGACGACCTTTTTGTCTTTGCAGTTGAAGGAACTCCCAGTCCTCACGATTCTTGATCAGCTTCTCAGCGTCTCCATGGGCGATGTCAAAGAGATCTTCCAATCGCTCTACAAAATCAGCCTCCTTGGTTTTATGGCTCTGGCTTGTTCTGGAAGCATGCTTCTTTAAGCAAGTCCATTCGTTAAAGAAATTCTCTAACTTCTTCATGGCACGAGGTTCCTGCTGAGTAGGAATATTGGCCTTATCCCAGATAACTATTGTGGCTCGAATAGATTGACGCAGAGCATCGCGGATTGTCATGTTTTTCTCTCTGTGGAGGTGCATAAAATAACCAAAAGCTTGCCTATATGGGGGCAGCTTTGAGCCTTTAATATCATCTACTGTAGATCCGAGCAAATAGAATGGTCTTCTTGTATTCATCTGCAAAATAAGAAAACAAAATATTAATGTAGTGTTATGGTTTTGTAGAGCAGGGCTAAATCACTGTTTTGACTTTTTTAAATTACAAAAAAAAAAAAAATTGGTAGACATAAAGTTAATTTGGTCTATTTTATAAATCTAACGTATTTTTCTCAATTATTATTCCTATTATTTTTTAATCTAAGAAACAAGGAATAAATATTTTTGTAGTAGAAATTTATATTTTGCTATTTTATTGGAAATAGAAACAGTGGCGTCACTAGGGTTGGTGTCACCCAGTGCGGTAACTCATGGTGTCACCCCCCCCCATGGACCTCCTCCCGTACCAGACCATACAGAATCCTTAGTAATGTTTTTTGTACTAATGTTACTCGTAAATCGTAATTCCCGTATATCACTGAATGTAATGGCAATAGTAGTGACATAAACAACTAGCAAAATTAAAATTACTCCTTTAAATTACAATATCATACGCACAGCCTAAATGTATTTACATTTACATAGTTTCATGTGGTTAAAGTGAAAATTCGGTAAGAAAACAATAGAATTCGAAGTAAAAACGTTTAAGAACTACATCAAAATTATGTTCATTTTAACGTTAAACTTTACCGTTACATGAGATACATTAATGGATTAGGTTTGCATAATCAATAACGGCCCAAATAATGTAGAAGTTGTAGACAAATGCATATGGAAATATACTCATAAATTTGAGGCTGCAACATCATAAAGACAGAGGCTGCAACAACTGAGCGGAAGCCTTTTTTTATTTTTCTCCTTTTTTCCTTTAATTACTACTTCATTCTCAAAAAAGTTATTGATATAGGTTCACAAATACTAATTACCACAATATTGTAGCTAAAACAACAGAAAATTTGACAAAATCAGCGACTATAAAAACACCAGCAGCAACGAAAACAACAGCGCGTGCTTGTAGAGCGTGCAGACGAAACCACGTGATTCGAAGCGTCATTGTAATTGGGTAATAATGACAGCTCTGACCGGAGCGCATTAGAAGGTTCAAAAAGTAAATTAGCATAGAGTTTTAGCCTTGTAGGTATATTGATACATGTAAGCTGGGCTTACGAAAAATGTTTTTGTTGTTATAACTAACTACAGGGATATTTTTATAAAAAATAATAAATTTCTGCTCAAACACTGCACAAAAACCCCCCGCACCCCTCTAGTGACGCCACTGATAGAAACACAGATCATGAAACACATGTCAGGTAAAATTTCCATTGAACTAAATTAAATTCTTTGTGACAAATAGCAACATTGTTTAAAACTTCATAATATGTGTATAAGAGCATAAATTCTAATTTTTTCATTAAATTCATTAAATTTTTTTCAAACACTAATAACAAAATCAGTATAAATAATTGTGAAAAATATAAATAACATAGTTTATTATCTGATAATAGCAAAAAAAAGTATAGTGATACACAGTTACACACCTTTTACTTATGACAGCAGAACACTGAATGATGACAAATAAACAATTGCAACATAATCTGGAGCATTCTTGATGAAACATGTTTAAACAGGTTGATCTTGTCTTATCAAGCAATATTTTCAGCTACAAACTTGACAATTATCTCTAATATATTCATTTAATTGAATTCATCATAAATATGATGATTAATTAATTAAAAACATATGTTTAGTATACTTGACAACTGCTAGTAATTTCAAATATTAATTGCATAAATAATAGCTATATTTTATGAACTTTAATAAGCGGGGGCGACCTCTAAATATTATTCAATCCAGAAAAGATTTGATATGTGATGTTTTTTCAACGAATGGAACTGGTTGAGGGGGCGCAACCTAAACAAATCAACACTTCGAAAATAAGAGACACCCTAATATATATATATAAAATAATAAAATTCCCTTTTTTTACTCTTATATGTATGCGTACATTTCCCTATTTAAAAGAGTACCTCATAGCCACGTCACATCACTACTTCCCGTTCGATCAGCGAGGTTAAACGACGTTGGATATGTTCAGTAGTTGAGTGAGTGACCAGTTCCTCCGCGTTCAGATGATGTCGCAACCCGTGGTTCGGGGTTCCGCATTAAGTTGTAGGGTTTCTTCTGTCATGTTTGTACGGAAGCGAGATCGTTTAGTTTTAAAGCATTTTTACCAAAAAGGACCACTTTTACTTTTCGTGTTTACGAATAAAGAAAGAGATTTTTTTTTAATTTTAAGTCTCTCTCTCTCTCGAGTCTCGAAGGTATCTGGTGCTGATATAATTGAATAATTAAAAAAAAATTTAAATATGTATCATTTTAAAATGTCATTCTAAAATGATTTGTAGAGAATGTGTGGAAGGAAGCGAAATGTTCGATTGTTAAAAGGTAAAAAGGTTGATTTCGAAATGCCATTCTATTATTCTTGAATATATATATATATATATATTAGAAATAAAACTTCAAATCTGGAAACTTTTATGTCTGAAACGAAGTAAAGTTCAGTTTTTCTTTGTTGTATAGCAATATAATCCAGTTTGTGTATCTATACAGGGTGTTCCAGAAGTGGTCGATCATGTAGGATTAAATGTAGCGGTTAAATGAAGTCTTACATTGATTAATAAGACATCCTGAGGTAAAGGTCAATGGGTACCCGTTCTAGCTATTGTAAGTACTCAGTAGAGCGTTAACAGATGACGCGGCGGATCTTCACAAAAGGGAGAAGTCGGAGAGCGAACCCGAGCATTTCAACTCTACTTCTCGATCAGAAATCACTCATACATCTCGAGCACATAAGTTTACATCGATACACCATATTAATAATGTACAGGGTGAGTCAAAAGTCCGGAAACAGAGGAAGGATAGGAAACTTTTATTGCAAAAAGACACGTGTTACGAGTAATGTTATAAGATGTGCTTTATATGTCCTCCTTTCACTTTCAGACATATAGAGAACATAGCGAACACATCTTATAACATTGCTCGTAAAACACGTATCTTTTTGCAATAAAAGTTTCCTATCCCTCCTCCTATGTTTCCGGACTTTTGACTCACCCGGTATATTCACCTTCTCACTACTAATTCAATTTACACGAAAATGTAAAAAAAATAAAAAACAAAAAATAAAAAACAAAAATAAAAAATCTATTAAGAAAAGGAAATCATTTTAAGGAAAAAAAAAATCAATTACAAATATTTACCAAAAAAAATCATCAAGGCAGCCGAAAACAAGTTTAGTTTAAATACCACGTAAGGGAAAAATGCAAATTACTTCTCCTTTTAAAAATGAACGCAAGCAAAGAACGAAAAACAACAGCAAGGCAAAACCCATCCTCACATATAAAGAATCGCTGCGGAAAACATATTTAGAATGCATAGTTGAAAAGTAAAACATATAAAAACAGTATTTGCACCCCATGAAATAGGAGTTGAGCCGAGTTGGGAACGAGTCTTTTCGCATCCCAGCGAATGGAGGCTGGCCGTTATTTACTGTAAGAATTCCGTTTTCTATGTTTAACGCCAGCTTCATTTTCTCAAGGGGGAACAATTTCAGTTGTACCAAGAGTCTCGTTGTACAAATGTTTTTCCTGTCTTTTTCGTTTTAAATATCTTCTCTCGGGTTTAAAACCTAAATTATTTTTGGAGGAAAAAAATTTTTTGGCCTCAAATGAAAGAAAATGGAATTTTAAAAGGTTTCACCAAATAATAATTTTACATAATTATGTGTTTATGTAAATGTGAGAGAAAGAGCAAACGTTTTTCATAGGTAAAAAGTACAAGTATTTTTTTGAAAGTTTTTTTTTTTTAGTATCAAAATTCACTTTTTCCTTCCTTGAGTCCATAGTAGTTTTGCGAATATGAAAAACTAAAAGTTTGTATCATACTCACAGTGTGTGTTAAGTGTGACATTCTTTTTTTTTTTTTAAAACCAGAGTTTTTAAAAGTGTATAAAGTACGAAAATGTATACAAGAATTTTATACATTTTTCAGCATTTTAGGTTAAGAATTGTACGTTCTTTTTTATACCCAGGAAATGCGTGTGTGTGTGTGTGTGTGATCACTGAATTAAATGTTTAGGAAAGAGTTACTGAACTCAGTGCCGGCTCCAACCTTTTGGCGGCCCTACGCGCAAATATCTTCGGGGCCCGTAATATATATATATATATATTAGGGTGTCTGTTATTTTCGAAGTGTTGATGTTTTTAGGTTGCGCCCCCTCAACCAGTTCCATTGGTTGAAAAAACATTACATATAAAATGTTTTTTGGATTGAACAATTTGTAGAGGTCGCCCACGCTTATTAAAGTTCATAAAATATAGCTATTATTTATGCAATTAATATTTGAAATTACTAGCAGTTGTCAAGTATACTAAACATATGTTTTTAATTAATTAATCATCATATTTATGATGAATTCAATTAAATGAATATATTAGAGATAATTGTCAAGTTTGTAGCTGAAATATTGCTTGATAAGACAAGATCAACCTGTTTAAACATGTTTCATAAAACCAAGGAGGCTGATTTTGTAGAGCGATTGGAAGATCTCTTTGACATCGCCCATGGAGACGCTGAGAAGCTGATCAAGAATCGTGAGGACTGGGAGTTCCTTCAACTGCAAAGACAAAAAGGTCGTCCTGGCTCAATCGGTGGTGTGGACACTGTACATCTTCACCGCACAAAAAATGCAGTCAAACGGTTGGAAGCTGAGGCAGAGAGAAAAAGAAAGTCAGAATCTTTGATGGAGGCGTCTACTAGTCAAGTTGTACTGGCTTCTTCTTCCAGCAACACTGATGAAAGTGAGAATGAGGAGGAGAGCCCAAAGGAGCTTGTGCTTTACCAAAATCTAAGAAAAAACGAGGCATGAAAAACATCATGACTATTCAGATGTCTGCTGCCCTGGATCGTACACAAATTTCCTCTAGAAAGGCAACATTTATCCTCGCAGAGGCAGCTAAAAGCTTTGGTTTGGACGCTTCAGATTACAACATAAACCAACATTCTATCCATCGCCTTCGAAATAAGAACCGAGCTCGTCATGCTAAAGAACTTAAGTAGCATTTCCATGGAGAATGTTCTATGACAGTCCACTGGGATGGCAAGATGATGGAGGACCTCACCTCGCCCAAGCACATTGATCGTCTCCCAGTACTTGTGTCAGGACCTGGTGTTGAACAGCTGCTTGGTGTCCCCAAAATCCCAAACTCAACTGGAGAAGCACAAGCTGAAGCCGTCTTTAACTGCCTGAATGAATGGGGAATTACAGAGAGAGTAAAAGCAATTTGTTTCGATACAACAGCTTCAAACACGGGTCAATATAGTGGAGTCTGTGCTCTCATCGAAGCAAAATTGGGACATGATGTTTTGTACTTGCCTTGTAGACACCATGTTTTAGATTTATTGTTGGGAGCTGCATTTGAAGCAACATTGGGATCTACATCAACTGGTCCAGAGATATTGATCTTTAAGCGTTTTCGTGACAATTGGACTTCTGTTGATCAAAGCCAGTTTCAAACAGGTGAGACAGACACGATTACTAAAGAAGCAATTATCCAGTCTAAAACTGAACTAATTCAGTTTGCTAGATCCCAGGCACCTATGCTACGGGATGACTATCAAGAACTTTTGGATCTGTCCATCATCTTTCTTGGAGGTGTCCCTAATAAAGGCATCAAGTTTCGTGCACCAGGTGCCATGTATC
>JAJOZX010002976.1:187500-210000 GCA_023014485.1 Bathynomus jamesi | reverse complement strand
TCAGTTGGTTGATTAATTTACATTTTAATTCAAAGCTAGTGTGTGCATGAAAGGGTAATTTGAAATATAATATTTGTTTAGGTACCGTTAATTTTAGTTAATTATCGTTATTATAACTATACATATTTAACTTCCATCAAAATACATTGTCAATAATGGAGGAAGGGAAACGATTGGATATGAAAAATTTACTCAGAAAATGCAGCTCATCAATAAACAGTTTATAATTAGAACAAATTTTGTATTCTATCAAACAATGTGAGGAGTAAATTTATTTTAAAGTTGATAGTCCAACTTAGTTCTCAAACCAATAAATGTTGATTTTCAGTAAATACATGTTAAAAATATAGTGGAATTTCTTGATAATAGTTACGTCAAAAAATGTCAGTCTACCACTATTTTTCACCTCAGATGTAAACTCTATATTGGGATGTAAACCATTTAAATAATTAAGAAATTGTTCTACGTGAGATGATCGAAATAGTAAAGAAAACGTTCCACCTGTTTGAAAAATTAAACAAGACCATACTGTCTTTAGAAGTTATTTCAAGTAGTTGGTGAAATTGTGACCTGTTTATTCCTTGAACAGTATGATTACTACTGAACAATTCGTTCATTATTATATCCAAAATTTCATTTAAAAGAACGTTTGTAAACAATTTATTGCGCGTCAAAATTGACCATAAAAAATAGTCGGCATTAAAAAAAATGTTCAAATTGGTATTGCTTATTTAGACCCTTATAAAGTTCTGCTTCGGGATTTGAGGTTGAAGATTCTCGGGTAGATTAATCTGGTAGATTAACGAGCATCTATGTAAATATATTTATATATATGTAAGGGATGATAATAGTGTCTGTGTGACTGTCTATTATATATTCGTTTATACACGCCTAAACGGCTAGGGTAATCTACACCAAATTTAATATATACATTAAGGAAGAACCAGGAAAGGTTTTAGTAACACACCCGTCCCTCCCAATCCCCACTAGGTTATGTTCCGGGGGGTTCTTGTTGCGCAAGGCGCAGCGAACATTATATATACTATATATATATATATATATATATATATATATATATATATATATATATATATATGATCACCTGAAGATCAGGGCCCCCAGCCTTCTTTAGTTAGCTTTATAAGGCTAACTAACGAAAATATCACGACCTAACCTAACCAATCGTCAAGGGCGTACAGTTGACCTAACGATTGGTTAGGTTAGGTCGTGATATTTTCGTTAGTTAGCCTTATAAGCCTTATAAGCTAACTCGAGAAGGCTGGGGGCCTGATCATCAGGTGATCATATATATATATTATATATACTAAATATTAAATTTTATACATATTTAAAAATAAGAATATACAGTGTATAATATATATATATATAATATATATATATATATATATATATATATATATATATATATATATATATATATATATATACAATTCCTTATCATTTGTTTTACTCAACAATTAGCAGTATCATATGTAACTAAATGGGTTATTTAATTCTGGCTCTCAAATTCATTGCAATATATATATATATATATAAATATATATATTACTTCTCCAAATAGCAAAACATATCAAAGTATTTATTGGAATTTTGGGCCAAAATTTAGTCTAAATTTTCTTTCCAATACACCGACTAGCGAATATGAAAGAAAGCGAAAAATATCGGAGCGATTTTTATGCCCCGCTATGGTAATAAAACTTTTTTTACGATATGCCAAATAAAGACATCTAGAAGCCCCCCCCTCCATTTTCCACTTCCATATACCCACCCCTTATACGGCACCTCCTCCCGTAAACCCCACAATCTCCCTGTAACCCTTCTTGTTTCTCCCCTAAACAAAAATGACGTGTCGGACGGAGATTATGTAAGAGGAAAAAGCAAATTTTTTTCCTTTCCCTCCCCCGCTTCTTCGACCTCCCCAATTTTCCCTGTCTTTGGGGGTCTTTCTCACCCCCCATATCTTACCCCACCTTTCAGATTTTATTAATAAAAAGGGGAAGGATATGAAGATTTATTATATACTTGTTATGTTATTGATGTTATTTCAGAACATTGTTTATCGTTTTTCGGCCTTCTTGTCTTTGTTCTCAATCGCAGTTGTTATGGCAATGCGCGATATTTCGTTAAGATCAATAATTGATATGTTAAAGAACGTGTGTCTATAAAAAATGTTATTTACACTCATTTTTATATAATAGTGATACTAATAATAAGCTTTATTGGCAGGAGACAAATCCCAGGGGTCCCAGGGGACCATTTTGAGTTCAATCCCATATATATATATATATATATATATATATATATATATATATATATATATATATATATATATATATATATATATATAATATATATATATTATAATATATAATATTATATATATTCATTAATTTCTGTTTATGGCGATATATTTCATAGAAAGTCTTTCAATTGGAAGCTCGACTGAGCATTCTGACATGATATGAATAGTTCCAGTAAAGAATTCGTAGAACTGTAAATATCGTCTGTGTTCCAGTCAGAATATAATGTGTATATATAAAAAAGTCATAATAGAAATGAAGGACAATAATCTTTACGCCAAATTTTGAACCATCTTCAAGTCTGATCAACATCTCGTGATTATCAGCGAGTCTCTTAATTTTCATTATCGCTTTTTAAACCAGTAAAAAAAAAAAACCCTCTCTAAATTGAGACATATCCGCTGGACTATTATTATTCCACTCGTCCTCCATCGAGCTTCGTAATTCATATCTTGAATACACTTAACTGAAGCTACTTAACCTGAAAATGAGAGAGTTATCAGACAGTCATAGAAAAAAGTACGATAATATATTAAATAACTATTAATTATTAATATTATAATCCGGAGGAAAAGGAAAAAATCCCCTCCGCGTATGTTTGAGTTTATTACAACGCCTCTTTACCCTCTTTTTTACCATAGTAAATAATGTTTATTAGAAAGTGTTCTAATAACGAAGAAATTGCGAAACTACATAAGAAAATAGAAGGAAAAACGATCAAATCAACTGTAATAAACAAACGAACAAGAAACAAACACGACTTAAACAAGAAACAACGAACTTTACACCCACTTCCGTTTTATGCTTTAACGTTTTTCCATTTTGTTTGATGAAACTGGAAGAGAAAATTAATTCTCTATTGCTGAAAACGGTTTTGATGTTCACTGCTTATTTTCAACAAGTTTTTTTCTCCTCTTTTTTCGACTTTAATTCCTTCCTTTTTTTTATTCTTCGGGTTTTTTTTTTTGTTTCTCCTTCTATTCCCGTTCATTCCTCTTTTTTTCTCACTCTCTCTCTTTTTCTCTTTTATTTAACGGAATCTCCTCCTTTTCCTTCCTCTCTTATTCTTACTTACTTCCCCCCCCCCCCTTCCCCCACTTCATTTTCTTATTACTGTGAGCGTGTCAAATTCTACTCGATATTTCTTTTGGTAGAATATGTAAATTTTTAGTAAAGAACATTTGTTACAATTTACTTTACAAAAGGTGGAAGACTTATTTGGACAAGCAAAGAAATACCCTAATGCGCGAACCATGCGCATTACCGATTAACGAAGGGCGCAAGTAGAGCGTCTAGATTTCATTATCTATCGCAGTTTATCAGGACGAAAGCCCTTATAGGAATATTGGAGCCTTACCTCTGAATGCAGTCTACGTAATTTATCGTTATAAGATAAGGACTCCCATTCCGCATTCAAGGTCCGCACTTCAGACTTTGACTGGCGGTGAAACAAAACCCTGCCAACCTTTCAAATAACAGTAAATGAGTGGAAGAGCTGCCATGCATGAGATGATGAGAGAATAGACTCGGGACGTAAAGGTCCCCGGTTTGACTCCAGTTGCCGTCGCCTTGAGCTGAGTTTAACACACCACCTATTTTGCTGATGGTCGAACTCGGGTAACTCTCGGAGTTCACGTCAACCTTCTTCGTGAGAGGAAATAGTGGGTCTGAGATGTACTTGCAAAAAAAAAAAAGAATGCTTTCTTTCGCCTCTTAATTTGCCTTTTCATATTTCTTAATTCAGCCCCTTTACAGGGAGGGGTATTATAGGATGGGGTTCCATCTCCGCAAAACAACTCTGTCTCAGTCGGAGCGATGATGCGATACATTGATGGAATTGAGCTTTCAACAACATGGAGAGCAACAAGTTGGGGGTGAATTATACAGAGGGTTGACAAAATTAAATAGACAGCTTTGGTTTTTTTTTTTTTTTTAAGTCAATAAGTAATAAAAAATTATTAAATCAATATATTTAGAATCGTGTTGGTTTGCCCTTTAAATTATGTAAAGCTGACACACGTTCTGGGCCTTCTGGCCATTCCACTGATGTACTTTGTCATTCGTTCTTGAGGACAATTATCGTGTTGACTATTTACTTTTGTCAACCCTCTGTACAATGGAATGCTCAGTTGCGGAAAAAAGTTCGCCATGAAACATAAAACTTTTAAAAAGCATAAAAAAATTACTAACTGGTTCTCTTTTTCTTTGGTTATTTTATTTATTTTGGTGACACTGATAAAATGTAAAAAAAAAAATTAATAATTAGTAATTTTTCAATGATTTTTTAAAGAAATTTCACGATTCTAAGCGAACTTTTTCCCAAACAGTAAATATTATCCTTTTTAATTATACTATATATACAGGGCGTCCCAAAAAAATGTATACACACTTTAAATACTTATAAAGGCAGTGTTTATTAAAATATATTTCATTTTCAAAATGTAATAGAATCTACAGACATTATTTAATTGTTTTGTCAACGCCTATTTTCAAACTGACGTCCGTTCTGATCCAGGCACTGCTGATAACGCGAAGCAATGGAATCGCAAACATCACGAAACATTTCGTTTGGTATTTGTGTGCATTCTCGTTCAATGGCTGCTCTCAATTCAGCGACTGTTGCAGGTTTTATAGCGTAGACTTTGTCTTTTAAGTATCCCCATAAAAGAAAGTCTAGTGGTGTGAGGTCTGGTGAACGCGGAGGGTATTCTACGAAACCCCTTCGTCAATCCACATCCACATCGTGCCAAGTACCACTCGCAATACTCCACTCTTCGGTCCGGATCATCTTCATTAATAGCATGGACTAATCTGGAATGTAACTTTTCCATTGACAGCGCTTCAAAATGCGTTGGACAGACGATTCTGAAATTCCTACCTCACGACTCGCTTGCCGCACAGATTTTCTTGGACTTTGGTGATACGTTTCCAGTACTCTTTCTTGCTTTGTGGGGCTTGTCGATGTCCGTGGTCTTCCGGAACGCTTCTTGTGGACATTCTGAACAGTTCCATCGGCTTCAAACTTATCTCTAATTCGAGTGATGGTAAGTCGCGTTGGTGGATCTGTTTGAAACTCCCTCCTAAACTGTCTTTGCACTTCAACTGCGTTTTCACACTTCCAGTAGCATTTTAGAATGAATTTCCTTTGTTCAGAGCTTAGTCTGACTGCCATTATTAATTCTAATGGGTTTAACTTGGAAAGAAAGAAACATCAATTGAGCTATCAGCTGTTAAAGTGTGTATACATTTTTTGGGGACGCCCTGTATATATATATATATATATATATATATATAATATATATATTATATATATATATATATATATATATATATATATTATATATATATATGCACTAGAATCACAAAATACACGTGACCTTATTAATAAGCAAACAACCACAAGGAAAAGGAAACACAAAGTCCGAGCGCTTTCGTGATATATATATATAATATATATATATATATATATATATATATATTATATATATTATTTTATATATAGCCTATATATAGAGAGAGATATATAGATGTAGATATAGATATAGTCTCGGACTACGTGAAAGCTATTGTAACCTATATAAGCGTCGAAATATAAGAAATTTCTTCCTTTGAAGGCATTTTTTCGCTAACACTGTAACAATAAAAAATGAAGCCGGTGTAGATTATGTGATTTTAATGTCGTCACAAAATTTAAAGAGTAATCTTAGTGTCAGAATATATCCTTACGAATCTTCATTATATAAGATTTAAATAACGTTCACAGCATATATATATATAATATATATATTGCTTATTTTTCCATTAAATAGTGTATTGAAAGCAATACAAAGAGGCAATGAGTAAAATAAATAATGGATTATCATATACAGTTTTATTGTTCTTATAAAAAACAATTACGTTATATATATATATATATATATATTAGTGATGTAGGTCACATCCGCATCCGCATCCGCGGAACATCCGCACATTTTCTCGCATCCGCATCCGCGTCCGCATCCGCACTTTGGACTGCGGATGTCGTGCGGATGTGGACCGTTGAGATAAAATGTCATTAATAAGCGGAAATTATCAAATTCTACTATATTAATAGAACTAGTTCATTGTGCGCAAAAGTGATGCAAGCGACAAGACGAGAGGCTGTTCTTGTATGAAGTTACTCTCTTGCAACCTACTTAGATCCACGTTACAAAGCTAAGTTATTTTCACCTAGTACATTAGAACGAGTTAAATCATCACTTGGCAAAGCAGTTGAAGAGCTTCAATCTCTTGAATCTGTCGCTTCGCCACCCACCAAAAGAATAAAGTTTCAGTGACAGAACCAACACCTTCAACAAGCAAATCTATCACAGAATCTGTCTCTCAGTTTCTTGAGTCAAGCAGCAATGACGAGACCTACGCGATGTCAAAAGATGTAGTAAAAATGATCGAGAGCTATCACCAAGAAAAAACGCCTGGCTGCATGTGACAATCCTATTAGTTGGTGGAAAAATACGCAGAATATCTATCCATACTTGAGTAAACTTGCAAGGAAACATTTAGCCTGTCCTCCAACAAACGTACCAAGCGAGAGCTTATTTAGCAGTGCTGGATTAATATATGATGAAAAGAAACAGACTGGCAGCAGAAAAGGCAGAAAATTAATGTTCCTTAAGCATAACCTTCCTATAATTAAGTTTGAACATTAAACGATGAACATCTTAGTTTACTTTATTTTAATTACTCATTTATAAATATGCCTAATAAAACTTTAAACTTAATATAAATAGTTATCAAGCTAATTAAAGATCTCTTTCTATAAGGGTGGAGGTTGGGGAAAGAGGTCGGTGGGGTGCATTTGAGTTGGGTTCACGTCCCGCATCCTGGTAACACAATTATGGTTTCTAATTGTGGCTGAAACTCAACAAATATAACGAATTTATTTGCAGACGAATTCACTAATTGATTTCTATATTAGTTAGATGCTTGATATTATTTTATATGTTCAGAGAAAAGTACAGCAATTATTGTACAATTAATCAATTATACTACATTATAGCTACAGCTCTCTCTATATATAACTTATTATATACGTTAAACACAACAAATCTCGAATATATCCTAAAAAAATAACGAAAATGTAGACATCCGCATCCGCATCCGCATCCGCGGATGTTGAAATCAAACATCCTCATCCGCATCCGCATCCGCGGATGTGAAAAAAATGACATCCGCTACATCACTAATATATATATATATATATATATATATATATATATATATATATATTATTATACAGTCGAGGCCGCTTGTAATGATCACGCATGTAAGAATCATTCGCATGTAAGAATCATTTCTCTCAGTCCCGATTCCAATTGTATATATACAATAATAATTTATTCGGGATTAAAAATCAGGCAATTTCGCTCGTAAGAATCATTAACAATGGAATTTCCTGTCAGTGAGCGGGAAAAACTGTATGAGGTGGAGTTAAATGAACAAACATATGCAAATGATTTAATTGAAGACAACGAATTGATAGATGAATGTTTAGGGCCGCGGGACGATACCAACAGAAACGTGGATGACGGATTAGAAGAAATTGTCAAACCAAAAATGGCTGATGTTAGAAGAGCGCTCGCAATTTTAAGACAGTTATGTTGAATGCTCCGATGAAACTTCAGAAACTGCAACATTTTTCCAGCTGTATTATAAATACGAAGAATGTATTGAAAATATAGTCATAAAAAATCGAAAACAATTAACGCTAAATCACTGTTTATCGAAGTCTGAATAATTGTTTTAGTGGTAAGAAATTTAGGTGCTGGTTAAGTATGCGGTCTACCATCTGAGTTTTGACAGAATATTTTTGTTAAAACTAACGAAAATATCACGACTTAACCTAACCAATTACACTGGTCAACAAAGATTTTTCAGCAGAGTAAACTTTGTGTTGGCTGGATAGCATTTTTCACGCTGATTCCAAAACTGCATTCAGAATTTTTCTAGCACGTATAGTTTTCAAGATGAAGGCATATATATAACTACACAGATTTAACCATTTTAAATAGGCAAAATACTAATATTTCAACATTTGATTGTGTTTATTTTATTGTGTTTTTTTAGTTTATTCATCTTATTTATTTCATTATCTTAATTATACATCTTATGTATTTCAGGTGTGAGCTTTTACGTCTAGCAGCATTGTGATTCAGGCAACAACACCGTGCTTTGTGTGTCAAAAGATCAGTCCAGTCCAAGAACTTGTTGTGTCAAGTTGGTGTACATTTTTTTGAATTTATAGTTTGCTCAGGTCAGTCAACATGCCTCGACAATGTAAGAATGACCCCGACAAGTTCTGTTTCGTATGCGGCCAGTTGACAACTAAAACACAGCGACGAAGTATTACAACCGACATTAAGAAAATATACAAGCTATACTTTGGTTGCCATCTAGGTGACCAAGATAAACCATGGGCGTCACATCAAATCTGTTCTGGCTGTTCAAATGGATTACGTGATTGGCTTAACAAAAAGAAAGCTTCAATGCCATTTGCCATACCCATGATATGGAGGGAGCCGAGAGATCATCATGAAGACTGTTATTTTGTAGTGTGAACTTAATGGGGTTTTCTGCCAAGAACAAACACCAGATTGTATATCCAAACTTGGATTCAGCACGTAGACCAGTAAAACATGATGAAACATTGCCCATTCCAATTCCCCCAAGTGATAGGCTAGATTCTATCATAGATGACATGGAAAGTGATGAAGGTGCAACTGGCGTTTCCGGACCATCTACAGAACCAGAGTACACTTTTGAAGGTAGACATTTAGAGCCTAAAAAGTTAACCCAAGGACAGTTGAATGATCTTGTTAGAGACTTATCGCTGTCTAAAGAGAAATCAGAGCTTCTCGCCTCAAGACTAAAGGAGAACAATTTACTTGAGAACAATGTTCGTATTAGTTACTACCGAAAGCGGAATTTTGAATTAACAGCATTCTTTTCAGTAGACGGTCCTCTCTGTTATTGCCATGACATCAATGGACTATTTACAGCCATATCTCAGACGTATGTGGCATCTGAGTGGCGCCTCTTTATTGATTCGTCGCAGAGAAGCCTGAAAGCAGTTCTTTTGCATAATGGTAATATAATGCCATCCATCCCCATTGCCCATTCCGTCCATCTAAAAGAGACATATGACAATATGGATATACTACTTAAGGCAATCAAATACGACGGTCATCAATGGAATGTTTGTGGAGATCTAAAAGTTATAGGAATGCTTATGGGTATGCAGTCAGGATTCACAAATGGATATGTGAAAACTTTCTTGGAAGCATCAAGTCACCTGCGTATAAGGATGGAGTCAAGAACCTCCTTGATGCCTTCAAAGAAATGGAGTGTCGAATGTCGTTAAATATTCACTTCCTGCATTCCCACTTAGATTTCTTTCCTGAAAACCTTGGTGCAGTGAGTGACGAGCAAGGAGAGCGCTTCCATCAAGATATTCAGATGATGGAGAAGCGCTACCAAGGATATTGGAATGAAAGCATGATGGCGGACCATTGTTGGATGCTGTATCGTGGCAATCCAGGCCAAATTTACAAAAGGAAATCACACTCACAGCGCTTTTAATAAAATAATGTATATATTCTTTATTTATAAGTATATTGAATAAAGTATATGATGTATTTGTTGTTTAGCATTCCTAAGTGTGATCTATACATCCATAAATTTTCTTATAGCAATATCAAAAACTTAAAAATCAAAACCAGTGTATCTATATACTATACGTGCTAGAAAACAAATAAAACCAGATTCAGAATCAGCGCGAAAAATGCATTAAGAAAAGTATGATCATGTTTGTGATGAGAAAAAAAAGTTTCATTTGTTGGCCAGTGTTATCAAGGGCGTACAGTTGATCTATTATTAATTATAACATTGTTTGTTTCTGGAATAGTATTTATATTTACTAATAGATCAACTGTACGCCCTTGATAATTGGTTAGGTTAAGTCGTGATATTTTCGTTAGTTTTAACGAAAATATTCTGTCAAAACTCAGATGGTAGACTGCATACTTAACCAGCACCGAAATTTATTTGTCTGTGAAATATATTTTAATGCTGTTATAATAAGTAGGTTTAGTTTAATTTTTTATAATAAATAACAATAAAAAGTTTTTACCATTTTGTGTGTACGTATAAAGCATTTAAATAAAAAGTTGATAAATAAAAAATATGTGTTAGTACAATATTTTATTAATATGAAATAATAACGTGCCAATGATACTGAAACGGATGTAAGAATCAGTCGGATGTAAGAATCAATTTATTCTGGTACAAACGTGATTCTTACAAGCGGCCTCGACTGTATATATATATATATATATATATATATATAATATTATATATATATATATATATATATATATATATTATATATAAGGTAAATAAGAAATTATCTCATGAGAAATATTTTTATACCCTTCTTTATTTAGAAAAATGCGCAGAGTTTACACAGATGGGTATTTTTCATTATTACGACACATATACTGTGTACAATTGTAAACTGCCTTTAACAAATTGACTAATTTTACAGTCTGAAATCTACTATTTAGGTATAATTGTAAAAAGGTTTTATGTAAAAAAAACTTAAAGACGAAAATGAACTTACAAAGTAGAAAATTAATTTTAAATATCACATTTCAGTACATAAACCTGGAAATACCCATTGCAATACCCACTGTTATTGAGTATTACACATTCGGGTAATTGATGCATTTTTATATGCTTAGATATGCGACGGTAGATAATTTCTGTATGGATATTAAATTCCCTCATAAGAGTTTGAATAAAGCTGTGTGCAAAATTTCACACTGTAAGAAAATAACAATAATAATAGTTGGGGGGGGGGGGTCTTTCCTTTGGGAAAGGGACGAGATTAATTACAGTTTTGGTGTTTGAAATCAAAGCACACTTAGTAACTTTGGAATTTATTAAATTTTAATTGCTTTAAGAAAGTTGAGTGAACGTGAACTCATTTTAATTCATTCGATAGACGGATAGAAGATAGACTGTTCCATTATTTTGCTCTTAAATAAATGTAGCAATTTCTACTACACTGAAGAGTATATAATTTGCCTTTGAAATATGTTCACTCTTTACATATCTTGTTTGATGTTCGCGATGTATTTGATTTTTCACGACATTTTTTATTATTATTATTAATATTATTATTTTAGAAAGTCGATATCAGCCTATGTCTTTATAGAGGATTTACATTTAATTTCCAATATTGTGAATAGTTTTTTATTTTCAGTACTGAGTTTCTTAATAATAATTCTAGATAAGAATTTGCAGTATGCTAAGAATACTGTCTTCATTTTTTCTTCTGCTGACGCGTTTCGCTCATATACTTTGAACATCTTCAGAGCTTTATACATAATTTTAAAGTAAAATGGGTTATATATATATTTCTTCATTGTAAATTTGATACAATTTCAAATTAATTTAAGAATATTCGAAAGTTCATTAAATTTTATACGTATTAATTTTCGGTTTTTTCTTTTTAATGTAAAAGGTTTCGGCAATTTTTAGTTTTTGTACGTTATGTGATGAGTATAAGATTTGAAAGTTTTGCGAGATATTTTTTAAATTTAATATTTTATGATCTACTCTGTAATGTTCGTTAATTTTACTTGGACGATATTTATGTTGGTATGCTCTCTCTTTAATGTGGTTTGTGGTGTAACCAATGTACGTCGACGTACAGTCAACTGCAGGACACGTAAATTGGTATACCACATGATGTTGCTTATCAGGGTTTTTGTTACGTGTCGAAAAATGGATTGATAACTTTTTGTTTTTATAGTATATGTTAACATTGACAGTTTTTCTTTATCCATTGGTTTTATGTGCCTCTTTAATATATTGTTTAGACATTTTTCTTCATGTTTTAGTCTTGTTGGGTTTCTTGTTTCGAAATAAAATTTTATACCTGTACTTTTATTTTTATTTTCATCCTCCTCCTTATTTTTGTTATATAAATTTGTTAGAGTTTGGTTTACGATATTATCGATTAAAAATAGCGGAAAATCACTGTTTATTAGATTTTGCTTGATTTTACTTTAAAATTATGTATCATATAAAGCTCTGAAGATGTTCAAAGTATATGAACGAAAGGCGTCAGCAGAAGAAAAAATGAAGACAGTATTCTTAGCATACTGCAAATTCTTATCTAGAATTATTATTAAGAAACTCAGTACTGAAAATAAAAAACTATTCACAATATTGGAAATTAAATGTAAATCCTCTATTATTATTATTATTATTATTATTATTATTATTATCCTGGTAAATTGTTTTGCAAGTTTTGTATTATAAAGTAAATCTGTATTTTCGATATGGCTTTAAATTTTACTATATGCAATTGATTATAAAGATCTCTGAAATATGACCATAATAATCAGTTCTTATATTTCTCATTTTTCGTTTAAATTGGCTTACGATTAAGGGTTAACAATGTATGGTCACATACATTCCTATATGCAGTTATATGCGAAGTATGGATAGACTATGGGACAATATAACGTTTGAAGTTGCATTTGTGGGTACAAAAATTAATTTTATAAAATAAACGAGATATGTGAATCCTTTATATAAGTTAATTTGGGAAACTGATCAAAGACTTATGAAGTCACTTTATATTTTTAGTAATAAGCCTACTATGAATGATTATGGTTCAGCTATTAAATCAAACATTGTAAGTTGTGACTACCACTGAAGATGGGAATTGGATCTCCCAAAACTTCTTCTTCCGCAGCTTATTATCCCATCTTTACATGGGGTCGCTGTTTTTGGTTCGTCTTCTCCACTCTCCTCTGTCGTATACCACGTCCTCCTCCAAGTCCTTCTCCCTGATGTCCGCCACCACACAGTCCCTCCATCTCGTCTTCGGTCTTCCTCTTCTTCTCCGTCCCGGCAACTCCATCTCCAGCACTCTGCGCCCCACATACTCCTCCTCTCTTCTCCTGACGTGTCCATACCACCTCAGCCTGGCCTCCTGCACCTTCTTAGATGCTTCCGCCACCTTCACTGTTCCTCTTATATGCTCATTTCTGACCCTATCCCTCCTCGTCACTCCACACATCCATCTCAACATCTTCATTTCAGCCACATCGATTTTTCTTTCATTGCTCTTCTTCATTGGCACAGTCTCCATTCCATACAACATTGCCGGCCTCACCACTGTTTTGAATACCTTTCCCTTCAGTTTCACTGGGACCTTCTTATCACAGAGCACCCCTGATACGTCTCTCCAGTTCTTCCACCCCGACTGTATTCTACAGTTTATCTCTCTCTCTGCTCCCCCCTCTGCATCCACTGTTGACCCCAAGTATTTAAAATAATCCACCATCTTAACACGCTCTCCACTCAATGTCACTTCCCCTCCTCGGTCCTGCTGGATCACCCTTTATTAGCTTCTCTTGCATAAGTATGGTTTGCCACAGTGAGGTAACTTAGTAATAAGTATGTCACGGAAGATTGTATTGAAATTATTTCTTATTAAAATTTTTATATATGATAGGTTTAATCCGGCTGAAATTGCGTCGCTTGTTTTATGTCTCTCCCTAAAACCAAATTGATACTTATAAGGTTTTCTTCTTCGAAGTATTTTGAGAGATTTGTTTATACGCTAGTTTTTCAGATATCTTTCTTAGTGTAGGTAAAGTAAATATAGGATGGTAATTAGAACGTAGTAACTAGTCTCCTGATCTGAATATTGGATAAACTTTTATCTTTTCAAATACGTCCGTCCGTGAAAATATCTTAACTCTGGGATGAGTTGAACAATATTGATAAGGGGGGAAATAAAGAATCCGAACGGTACTTAAATACTGCATTAGGAATAGAATCGACGTAACACGACTTGTTTTAAAGTAGAAATTGCCGTTTTGACATCTCTATGAGAAAGAGAAGTTAAAGAGTAGCATATGATATGAGGGACTGACATGATATTCCTCAGAGATACGTGTCGAAGGCGATATATGTTTGGCTGTTGTTTTACCAGCAGTAGCAAAGGAGTTATTTAAATTATTGGTTATACCTAAGAGTTCGTTATAAGTGGTAGTAGTTACAGTTAAATTTATGGGAAAACAGTTTTTTTCTTATGTAAAGTTCCACTAATTAGTTGCAATTGTTTCTTAGAATCTTTGTATTCTTCAATTTTATTGCTATAATACCCATATTTTTCTTTTTTAATTGGGTTATTTGATGTTTTTGTAATTGGTGTAAATTTCTTGGGGTACTGTACTTTTTTACATGTTTATAACAACTGTTGTTGTTGGAGCGAAATATATATATATATATAATATATATATAATATATTATATATATATATATAATATTCAACTGCAAAGAACACGCAGTATAAATAACGTAAAGAACGACGCTTGTATAGGAGATATTCCGCGCAAGACGAGAGAGAGAGAGAATGAAACAAATGAAAAAATGAGGTAACCACCCGGGAATCGAACCCGGGATCTTCCGATTGCCGGTCAGATGCGATACCATTACACCATGGGCCTCACTCTTCCAAATGCCGTAATTCTTCTACATACTCGCAGAAACCAATGCCCCAAGGGGCACCTCCCGCATGCCGTAACATTATATACATTCAACTGCAAAGAACACGCAGTATAAATAACGTAAAGAACGACGCTTGTATAGGAGATATTCCGCGCAAGACGAGAGAGAGAGAGAACGAAACAAATGAAAAATGAGGTAACCACCCGGGAATCGAACCCGGGATCTTCCGATTGCCGGTCAGATGCGATACCATTACACCATGGGCCTCACTCTTCCAAATGCCGTAATTCTTCTACAGACTCGCAGAAACCAATGCCCCAAGGGGGCACCTCCCGCATGCCGTAACATTATATACATTCAACTGCAAAGAACACGCAGTATAAATAACGTAAAGAACGACGCTTGTATAGGAGATATACAAGCGTCGTTCTTTACGTTATTTATACTGCGTGTTCTTTGCAGTTGAATGTATATAATGTTACGGCATGCGGGAGGTGCCCCCTTGGGGCATTGGTTTCTGCGAGTATGTAGAAGAATTACGGCATTTGGAAGAGTGAGGCCCATGGTGTAATGGTATCGCATCTGACCGGCAATCGGAAGATCCCGGGTTCGATTCCCGGGTGGTTACCTCATTTTTTCATTTGTTTCGTTCTCTCTCTCTCTCTCTCTCGTCTTGCGCGGAATATCTCCTATACAAGCGTCGTTCTTTACGTTATTTATACTGCGTGTTCTTTGCAGTTGAATGTATATAATGTTACGGCATGCGGGAGGTGCCCCCTTGGGGCATTGGTTTCTGCGAGTATGTAGAAGAATTACGGCATTTGGAAGAGTGAGGCCCATGGTGTAATGGTATCGCATCTGACCGGCAATCGGAAGATCCCGGGTTCGATTCCCGGGTGGTTACCTCATTTTTTCATTTGTTTCGTTCTCTCTCTCTCTCTCTCGTCTTGCGCGGAATATCTCTTATACAAGCGTCGTTCTTTACGATATATATATATATATATATATATATATATATATATATATATATATATATATATATACAGTATATGATGATTCAAAAGTCTGGTTATTATAGGCGGGAAGGGCCTGGATTTCAGCTGTTATATGCAACTACATTCATGATTGATAAATGTGTTGTCGGACAGCCGTAGGAAGAGAATTGAAAATAAAATTATCAGATCGGTTCGCGACCCCAAGGTTAGGAAGCCCTGCTTTACAGATTTCCAGTACAGTACCAAGACTGTATGTACAGATAACGTAAGTGAGAGAACATTAACTACAGATTATGTTAAAAAGGTTATAACAGAACACTGAATAAAAATCGATAACACAAATCTCATAAAGTGTTTGTTCATCTTCAAATGTTTTAACTTAAAGAACTAAAAACAATTTTTCTCACTTTTTAAAGTTTTAAAAATTTAATGCTTTTTATGAATCAACAACAAAAGTCTTTCATCAAAGTACTTTTCATTAATTTTATTTTATTTTATTTATTTACTTATTTATTTATTTATTTTACTTTCTTATATTTTATTTTTTGTTATAACAGGAAAAATGTTAGATGACATCAGTTCAAGTTTCGATACAAATGTATTAGTAAATTCGTTAACATTTGCACTAAAATTGTCTGCTTATATACAGACAACTCGCGAATCGTCGCACTCCGAATGGTCGCACATCCGCTTCTTCGCATTAATCCCCTCTATAGTATATAACCTCCGAATTATCGTACATCACCTCCGTATCATCGCATCATTGCACTCGCATTTTCCCGCCTTTTTGAGATTTTGGATGTTCATCGCATGTCTGGCGTACGATAACGGCTTGGCGTCCCGTGCGATGCCTGACTCGCCATCTTCCACCTTTCTCTGGGCCCCAGACGTTAGTCCTTTGTCAGCTGTTAAACGTGTATTGCGTGACTGTTCGCTGTACATCATTAATCAATGCTTTTCATCCCTTTCCAATCATTAATTTTGTTAAATTTAGACGTTAAGCATTTGATCATGATCTCTGTTCTTGGTCATGGCATTCAATGATTAAATCCAGCCGGAAGACACCGTGTGTTTAGAATAACGTAAAGATGAATCAAACAATGTTTTACTAAGCTTGCATTACGTACAATCTCGTCCACAATTATGTACACCTTAATTAATGTACAGGGTGTCCCGTAAGTCTGGACCCATAGGGAAAAATAATAAAATTACAAAATAGTCCAAAAATTTATTTATAATATATTTTTTTATTATTTTTATTATTATTTTTATTATTTTTTTATTATGATCTTACTCCACTGGAGTTTTATTTGTGGGGCCACTTGAAAGCCAAAGTGTACGAGGTCAAACTTCAGAACATTTTCCACCTTAAAGCACGCATTGTGGAGGCGTGTCAAGAAATTTCTGCGACTGTGATTCAGAAAGTGCTGTCGCAGTGGAGATTGCGTCTTCAACTATGTGTGCGACACAACGGCGGACACTTTGAACAGATTATGTAATAAATTTTTGGACTATTTTGTAATTTTATTATTTTTCCCTATGGGTCCAGACTTACGGGACACCCTGTACATGTCAAGTCTTAAGTAAATATACCGTACAGTATTTTATATTATAATGGACCTCCGCACCATCGCACTTTTCGCTTCGTCGTTCACCTTGACCACCGCATTAGTGCGACGATTCGCGAGTTGTCTGTATACTGCATATAGAATCATTAGAAGAATTTTCCAACTTTAGCTTTTAACAAAGCATAAGTTTCATAATTCAAAATTATACTCTAGGTTAGTGATCGATTAAACTTAAGTTGTAATGTAATAATGAAACATTTTGTGAGTGTGCCTATACATCGTCCAACAAAGTTGAGGAAGTGCCACATATTCTAGTAGGAGCATAGAAGTTGAGAAAACTCTCGGGTTGTATAGCGGCAAGGTACTTACTTAGTTTGGGATGCCAAGTCTACACTGAGGTCATTGCACATTATACTGACGCTGCTCAAACCAAAATTACTTTGTACTCTACTTTCGAATTCATCATTAAAATTTGTTAAACTACAGTATATATAGAGAGAATTTCTGTACATAACACTCAACATAAATTCAACATTATATACGTATCTGAAGGTCTGCGTCGTAGCCATTCTCGTAACTCCGCTTCCCATCGATCAGGATTATGTAGCGATCCGTGGGTTTGGATCCCAAGTAAAGCTATAGGTCCCTTCCGTTACATGACCTTAGGTGTCAGGAAGGAGGTTAAACAAACCAATAAAAAAACACATTTGAAACTGCGAAGCAAGAGGGATTCCAAAGTATTAAAAAATAAGTTACAGATATGTTACAGATGTACAGTAAGTGACACTTCAGGTTACAATCATAAAATATAAATACTCTCCGCACCATATCGGTGTTGTTAAAAGTGGGATAACTTGTAATTAGTGATGTTAAGGTTAACATTAAGAACATTCGTTAACCAGGTTTCCGTTGAACAGTAAAACAAAAATCTAAATTTAGACAACTCAAAAGACAGACATTCCTAAAAACTAAAATCGAAAGAGGTCTTTTGGATTCTCATACACAGTCCCTCTTCATTCAAATTTAAAAGTTAAAAAATAAAAGGACGAAGTCTGAATAGAGGCCATACAACCCAGAAAGCTCGTTAACACAATGTATTCTCGACGAATGTCGTGTTATAGCTAGGAATAGAACGAAGGGGCCTGCATGGATACCGAGCTAACGTCGTTTACATGACGTAATATTTTATCAACAAGTGTTTTTAGAGTTAGATTAGATTAGGTTCGGTTAAGTTAGTCTAGGACTACACGAGATAAGGACGCGGAACGATAAAGTGCTCGGTGCAGTAGAAGGGCCGTTTTCTATATTAGGCTAGGTAAGGACGCGGAACGGAAAACATCAATTACAATAAACCAGTCAAAGAGATGTTATTCACGAATCACTATGCAGCTTTTCCTGTTTTTTTTTCCCAGGTGCAACATCAATATTACAGTAAACCATTTTATTTAAACATTATTTACAATAAACCAATTAATTAAAACATCAGTTACAATAAATAATCCAATTAAAGATATATATTTGTCACTTTGCAGCTTTTTCTGTTTTTTTTGCAGGAGCAACATCAATTACAAGAAACCATTTTATTTAAATATTATTTACTGTAAACCAATTAATTAAAACATCAATTACAATGAGGCGATGTGGCTCCTTTGTAAGATGTGCTGGCAGATTTGGCCAGATGCTTGGGACAGCATCAGGTTTGAGTTTCTTCCTCTGTCGCAACTTTCCTTCATTGGCTGTTTTCCGATGTTTGTCATACAGAGCTGGGCATTTGCGGCATATTTTGCGGTACTGCGGTACTGCGGTACTACCGCAAACCGCAAACCGGAACCGCATAACGCAGTACCGCAAAGGATCGCTGAAAGTACCGCAGTACCGCTACCGCATTCAAATTTCCGCGTACCGGTTTGGTGCCGGTTTGGTAGTTTGGTAGTACCGCAGTACCGCAGTACCGCAAAATATGCCGCAAATGCCCAGCGAATGTCATAATGTTCAATTTCGAAGTCTGATGCCTGAAAGTGTTTCTCGCAGAGGTACAAGTATTTTTGTTGTTGTGGCTCCCAGTTGCAGAGCTGGGCACTTGCGGCATTTTGCGGTACTGCGGTACTGCGTACTACCAAACTACCAAACCGGTACCAAACCGGTACGCGGAAATTTGAATGCGGTAGCGGTACTGCGGTACTTTCAGCGATCCTTTGCGGTACTGCGTTATGCGGTCCCGGTTTGGTAGTTTGGTAGTACCGCAGTACCGCAGTACCGCAAAATATGCCGCAAGTGCCCAGCTCTGCCCAGTTGTCACGGGGATTTTTTTTAACCATATCTTTCTTTTGGCTTCATCAGTTGGGAATTTGAACATTGATGGAGCCGGCACATTTTGATTTCGCGTTTTTATCACAGCACGATAGCCTGTTTTACAGCCAGGTGCACAGCAGGTTTGTGGCATCTTGCAATTTCTGGCCTGAAATAAAAAAAATTAGTTAACTGTAAGTATGTAGGCTGTGTACAGTGTGTAGCTTATAAAACACAATATTCACAATGAACATTCATCAGTTCAGTAAAACAATAATGTGTGTAAAGAAACTAAGTAAAGGAGTAAATAGTAACTATAATATTAATTAAAAGTTAATTATAATTAATTAAAATAAGTATGTAAATAGTAAAAGTAAATAAAGGAGTAAATAGAAACGAATACATAAACGATAAATAAAATTAATATAAAACACACCAAACTTGAGACTGTTGGTGAAAAGTGAGATATGACCGCATCATTCGGTCTCGGGATCAAACAAAACAGTTTAATACGTAAAATTGAGCAGTCTTCAGTACAATTTTTTTTTTTTTTTTTTTAATACATGCAGCGCATAAAAGGAATTTTTTTAAGAACCCTATTTTCAATTTATATATGGGTATTACGCCTTATTCCAGAGATAAATTAACTTTTTTAACTTAAATGATTTGAAAACATTTAAAATGTTATTATTAAGAAAAATAAAGTCTCGATTTCACACAAAATATTACAATTCGTAAAATCACTTGACCAAAATTTATGAAGTTTGATCAACTATCTTGATAGTATTTAAACTATTTATTCATTGCTATGATGATCGTATCTTCTCAATTTTGAACAATTTTAATAAACAAAACGTTGTAATTTTTTAATGAAGTTAAACGTCACGGGTCACCATTCAGTAAATTTGAAAATAACACTCGTTAGTACATATAATAATAATCAGCGAAGAAGGGCCAGCCACTGGCACAGAGCTCAGGTCACCTAATGCGGCCCATCGCGCTAACTCCTGGATTATTATTACCAGCACTTTTGGAATTCGAACCCCCGATCTCGGTGTCTTTACTTCGCTTATACGAAAACAATATTAGGAACAATATACGAACTCGTATATACACGAATGTTGTTGCTTGGTTTTACTGAATTTTTCAGTAAAAATATTATCCCTTTCTTACTGTAAAATTAATTTACAGATCAATTCGTGTTGTGCGAGAAATACCAAATAAATTAGACGACACATTCCGTTACATAGGTAGCAAAATTCTTGTGGAAACTGGAAAGTGATGCCACCATTTTTGTTTCAAGTTAACACTTAATTTCAAGAAGTTAAACATATCTGTAATTTCGACAGTTGTGCATGTAGCAGCTGAAAAATCAATAGACAGATAGAGAGACAAATAAATAGATAGATAAGAGAGAGAGAGAGAGAGAGAGAGGAAGTCAAATACAGCCGGCAAGCCATAATTCACCAGACTAATATAATGAAATCACAAGCTCTCAAACGAACACAACGCATATGTACAGTATATATATATATATATATATATATATATATATATATATATATATATATATATATATATATATATATATATATATATATATATATATTCTAAACTGAACTAAAGTGAACTAGCTCGTTCAACTTTTAATTTCGTACAAGTTGGAATAAGTTTTTGTAACGGATAAAAATAATCTTTTTCACTCTTTTGCATATATATATATATATATATATATATATATATATATATATATATATATATATAATATATATATATACATACGGTTAAGTGATAAGATCCAATCCTATAACTTAAAGATAACATGTTCAGCGAATGTCCTTCTTCCTTGAACATAAATACAGCATGTTTAGTACATTTATTGGAAAGAAGTAGCTTACTTGCAGACTCGCAGGCATTATTAGTAGAAAAAACATTACATTTGGTTCTTAACCTCACCCCCCCCCCCCCCCCCACCTTTTCCCCGCCCCCTTACAGTTCAAACTGGTGGAAGTCATGCGTCAAGTGAAAATTGGTTGTAAAATCATAACCAATTTTGGTCAAACACGAAGCAAAGGTGTTATTTAATATGACAAACGTAAGCGGTCAAATTTCGTCTTTGAAATTGACGATTTCTATCACCAAAATCTGCGAGATGACGACTCTTCGTTGACGAGATAGTCTATCGACAACATTTATGGCGTTAGGGTTTAGATTAAGTTAGGTTCAGTCAGGTTAGGTAAGGTTAGTTTCGGCCACATTTAGTCATGGACATTAGTATACTTTGCGCTACATTAACTCATCGACCATAAATATAATTTAGGTCCTTCCGAGGCAATTTTTTTTTTTTTTTTTTAGGTAAAAAAGGGTTTTAAAAAAAAAAAAAAAAAAAAAAAAAAAAATTCGATTTAATATTGAAAAAGTATGACCTGAAGTAAAGTTCTTCGCCATCATTTCCAGAAGAAACGAAATCTAGTCAAAATTTAGAACGTAATTTGTGTCAAAAATTTAATAAAGATTTTTTGCGATTGGAAGGGGAGCTTCGAAAATATAAGGGGTGGGGGGGAGATCATATGACCTTCCAAAAATCTTCTGCAGCCTTTGTTTTTCGAGCGTATTAAATTTTGATTTCAGAGAAGATTATAATATTCTAAAAGTGTGAAACACATTCCCCATATATATATATATATTTATATATATATATACACACACACCGTGCATGGAACAAGGAACTCTTCTGGGAAAATTAAATCCATTATA
>JAJOZX010002976.1:47500-185000 GCA_023014485.1 Bathynomus jamesi | reverse complement strand
TTTATATACAACTTTTCACCATTTTTCTGTACAGTTAAGATATTATTCAAAGTATTCAAATCTGAATATGCCGTTCGAAGCATGGAAGCTTTTTAGGCAAAATTAATGGTATTCAGTTTATTTATTACTTAAGAAAAGTGAAAATAATGAATCCAAGTTACTGTATGTAAATATTATGACCCAACGTACATAAATTGTGTACAATGTACGTAAGTAATTAATGCTATGAACGGTAACTCTCTTTGACTCGTATTTGGCAGTTCCTAAGATGGATGATACTATGTAAAATTTTATGTCCTTAACGAAAAATTTGTACTAGCATTCTTTCTGTACCGTATTTTCAACAATAAAGAACTTCAGTCGGATCATTATTATTATTATTAATTATTAATATATATATATATATAATATATATATATATATATATATATATATATATATGATGAATAAAACCACGAAGGAAAGGAAACACAGAATGGTGCTCAAGCGCTTTCGTCTAATGACATCCTCAGGAACATTGAAGTACATAAAGAGTTACAGCCTATATATAGGTTACAGAAAAAAAAATATATATATATATATATATATACAATAAACGGAGAGGCAAAAATAAAATTAAACATTAAAGGATTGTGGGAGGAGCATACAAATTTGTAAGGAAAACTACAGATTTTTAGCACAAGATCAAATGAATTGTTTCCAACCAATGTTATAGATAATTAAAAAAAAAAAAATACAAATTTATACTGGAACTCTGCCCGGGTTTTAGCACTCTGCCCTTCTTGTTTAAGTTCGATGTATATAAAAATAAATTGAAAAATAAAAGTTATTAGAGTAGCATACAAGTTTACCAAAGGTTTAGCGTTCTACCCTTCTTATCTAAATCTGTTCTGAAGGAATTTAAAACAACAGGATCGAGTTGAAAAAGACCTTTGCTTATGTTGAAGTTATTTGTAAGTTGGATAATGGCAGACTCAAGAATATTTCTATTAACAATGTTGCTAGAGTGAAATAAAACTGAAGCATTATTCCAATCAATACAGTGGGATAACTCTGACAAATGAACAAAAAGGGCACTGGACGACTGTCTTGTTCTAACGGAATATTGATGCTGTTTTATACGTGTGTGCAAATCCTTTCCCGTCTGACCTATGTAAAAGGAATCACATTGTTTACAGCCAATTTTATAGATAATGCCTGAATTATTGGTAGGGCTAGTTTTTACTATGATATTTTTCACAATATTGTTATATGAAAATACTACATTATCCAAAAGTTTAAGTACATTAGCAATGCCTAAAAAGCCCGGGAAAAATGGAAGTACTAAAATATTTTTTGACAAAGTACGAGTGTTATTATTTTGGGATGGCCATGGGCAACCCCTTGTCGCCCCTCCTCTCTAATATTTATATGGAGTTTTTCGAAATTACTTACATTCCGAGAATCCTGGGGGTTGGCATCCCTTGGCTGCGGTACGTCGACGATATTTTGTGTATCTGGCCCATGAATCGTGACCTGGATAACTTCCTCCTTCAGTTAAATGATCAAGTCCCCTCCATTAAGTTTACTTTAGAAGTGGAACAAGACAACTCCAATCTCGTTTTTGGATGTGCGTGTACATAGGGAAAGCCCAGTTTTAAGTTTAGTATCTATCGGAAAAAAACAAACAATTTGTCCTACGTACACCTTTACTCGGGACATGACACCCCCACTAAGAAGGCCATTTTTTCTTCAATGTTTCTCCGCGCCCTTAGGATCGCCAGTCCGGAATACATCGATGCCGAATTGAAAAAAATCAACGGTATTGGAAGTGATCTGTGTTATCCATCTGCGTTTATGGAATCTTGTCTCAACAAGGCAAAACGAACTTTCTATCGTGTGAATAATAACACTCGTACTTTGTCAAAAAATATTTTAGTGCTTCCATTTTTCCAGGGCTTTTTAGGCATTGCTAATGTACTTAAACTTTTGGATATTAATGTAGTATTTTCATATAACAATATTGTGAAAAATATCATAGTAAAAAATACCCCTACCAATAATTCAGGCATTATCTATAAAATTGGCTGTAAACAATGTGATTCCTTTTACATAGGTCAGACGGGAAAGGATTTGCACACACGTATAAAACAGCATCAATATTCCGTTAGAACAAGACAGTCGTCCAGTGCCCTTTTTGTCCATTTGTCAGAGTTATCCCACTGTATTGATTGGAATAATGCTTCAGTTTATTTCACTCTAGCAACATTGTTAATAGAAATATTCTTGAGTCTGCCATTATCCAACTTACAAATAACTTCAACATAAGCAAAGGTCTTTTTCAACTCGATCCTGTTGTTTTGAATTCCTTCAGAACAGATTTAGATAAGAAGGGTAGAACGCTAAACCTTTGGTAAACTTGTATGCTACTCTAATAACTTTTATTTTTCAATTTATTTTTATATACATCGAACTTAAACATGAAGGGCAGAGTGCTAAAACCCGGCAGATTTCCAGTATAAATTTGTATTTTGTTTTTTTTTAATTATCTATAACATTGGTTGGAAACAATTCATTTGATCTTGTGCTAAAAATCGGTAGTTTTTCCTTACAAATTTGTATGCTCCTCCCACAATCCTTTAATGTTTAATTTTATTTTTACCTCTCCGTTTATTGTATATATATATATATATATATATATATATATATATATATATATATATATATATAATTTTTTTTTCTGTAACCTATATATAGGCTGTAACTCTTTATGTACTTCAGTGTTCCTGAGGATGTCATTAGGCGAAAGCGCTTGAGCACCATTCTGTGTTTCCTTTCCTTCGTGGTTTTATTCATCATAAACATTTTTCACGTGTTACTCTCGTGAAATAATTTTCATATATATATATTAATAATTAATATAATAATGATCCGACTGAAGTTCTTTATTGTTGAAAATACGGTGTGTATATCAGAGATCGATCCGAGGCTAAAAACTATAGGCGAGTGTCGCTTACATCTCATCTCACTAAAATATTTGAAAGAATATATAGTTAGACAGAAAATCTATGACTTTTTGGAAACTCAGAAAAAAATTCATTGATAACCAACATGGGTTTCGCTATCACAACTAATGGAACACTACAACAACATTAATGATGCACTTGAAAGTAATGAAAACTATGATGTAATATACACAGACTTTGCCAAAGCGTTCGACAAGTGTGACCATGGAATCATAATACATAAACTGAAGTATATGGGAATAACAGGAAAAGTAGGGAAATGGATATATAATTTCCTTAATGAGCGGCGGCAAGCGTCGTTACAGTACAAGGAGTATCTTCATCAGCATCAGAGGTCCTCAGCTCAGTACCACAAGGAACAGTATTAGTTCCACTACTTTTCATAATCATGCTAACTGACATAGATGAGGACGTTACCAGGGACAGCAGAGTAACATCCTTTGCTGATGACACAAAGATCAGTAGAAAAATAAGAAACCCAGAAGACATAGGATCTCTACAAACCGACATAAACAGAATCAACAAGTGGACGGAAGACAACAATATGAAGTTTAACACCAAGAAATTTCAGCTATTACGGTACGGAAAAAGAGAAGACCTAAAATCCATGGAATATTATACCCCAAATGGACAGGAAATTCAGAGAAATTCCAGAGCAAAAGATTTAGGGGTTGTAATGACTGATGATGCGAAATTTGAAACACAAAATAAGATAGCAGTAAACAGAGCAAAGAGAATAACGGGGCAGATATTGAGAACCTTTAAACGAAGGGACAGGAATGTTATGATTCCTCAACTGAAAACACTGATCATACCCAAATTGGAATACTGCTCGGTCCTAACATCCCCATATAAAAAAGAAGACATTAGACAGCTGGAAGGGATTCAGAGAAGCTTCACAGCCAAGATCAAGGGGTGCAAAGAACTAAATTACTGGGAAAGGTTACGCGAACTAAACCTATATTTACTGGAAAAGAGAAGGGAGAGATACACCATTATTTACACTTGGAAAATAATGGAGAAACTAGTCCCTAATCTTACTCTGAACCCTGTAACTCTGAAAACCGATGAAATAAAAGTCGAAAGTACTCTGAAGGATTTTTTTTTTGTCCATTATAGTGAATTAAATTAACATTAAATAGTTAAATTTTTTTATCAATTTCGCCGAGACTACTTACAAATACCATCAGAAAAAGTCCTTATTTTTTTAAACTAAAATCACAATTACTTCTTAATTTAACTAAATAATTTTTTTTTAAATTTAATACTGGGAAAAAAATTAATGAATCTATCTCTCTCTCTCTCTCTCTCTCTCTCTCTCTCTCTCTCTCTCTATATATATATATATATATATATATATATATATATAATATATATATATATATATATATATATATATATATATATAGAGAGAGGAGAGAGAGAGAGAGGAGAGAGATTCATTAAAGGAGAAGTAACGAATTAATTAAGTCAGTATTACTTACAGAGTCATTAAGCCAAGGGTATTTTTTGAATACAGTCAGGGGACGTTTCTCTTTAAAACGAGATTGATTTCAAAACATATTCGGTTTATCGCGAATCACGTTCACATTTTGTGTACTGTAATAAGAATATAATAAAAGTACACTATTTATACACTAAAGATTGTGTATGTACATTGTACAGTTGGAAAAAAGTTCACCTACAAGCATAAAATTCATAAAAAAAAGCACCAAAAATTCTAATTAGGAATGACTGAGTTTTGTTTTTGAAATATGGTACTTGTAGGTTATCTCCACCTCCACCAATTTTGACAGAATATTTTCGTTAAAACTAACGAAAATATCACGACTTAACCTAACCAATTATCAAGGGCGTACAGTTGATCTATTATTAATTATAACATTGTTTGTTTCTGGAATAGTATTTACTATTTACTAATAGATCAACTGTACACCCTTGATAATTGGTTAGGTTAAGTCGTGATATTTTCGTTAGTTTTAACGAAAATATTCTGTCAAAATTGGTGTGGGGGGGGGGGGGGGGATAACCTACAAGTACCTGAAATTTTATTAGTCACCAAAAAGAATAAAATATCCAAACAAAAGCAGGATATTACCCAATTACCCAATTTGGAGTACGCGATCCAATTTTAGAATCCGCATATGCGCAAGGATATAAACAAAACCGAACGAGTTCAAAGACGAGCAACTAAGATAGGGTGTCCAGATTTGTGTTTGGAAAAACCGGGACAGGGAAAGATTTATGTCCTATGGGCTTATAGCCTATAGACCAGTGGTTCCCAAACCCATGGTCGCGACCCAAGTGAGGGTCGGGAAGGTGTTCTTGAGGGTCGCGGGACAGAAATTCTCAACGACTGATTCAATCAAACTATATGAATATAAACACAACGTATCAAAATGATTGGTCATTAACACTGCATGTACCAGCGTTTAGGATCGCCAGGCCAGGACAATATTGTATTCAGGGTCGCCACCATAAAAGTTTGGGAACCACTGCTATAGACTTATTTTGAAAACACTTTTTAACAGAGTAAATAAATACTAAATATAATAATACACACCTTTTATAGTTTCACTTTCGCAGAGTATGTAATTAATAACTCTTAAAATAACTGAAAACAGGGACGTATGGACACTAATTATTAAGATGATTCCGTCGCTTAGGTCAAAGTCGTACGAGGATAGGCTTATGGAGTTAAAATTGACTACACTCGAGACTAGGAGGCTAAGGGGTGATCTAATCCAGGTTTTCAAAATTGTGAATGAGTTCGATAACGTAAATAAAGATAGATTTTTGGAAATAGCACAACATAAGGGGTTCCAAAAAACCTTAGCCCCCATTTGCAGCTTACATGTTTACTTATATCGAAATAGTTTTTAGTGATTATAAAAATATATAAAATTCTTTATTTATTGCAGGTATTAAAATTACTCTAGCTGATAAAGTGATAATATAATGGCTTCTCAATTAATTGGTGATTCGGAGAGGCAACGTGTGATAGATCGCATACGAGTAATAACATTTCGGAATAAAACTTTGGATGAATGTGAAATGGATACAACCAAATCTGGGCGCCCAAATTTGCCACTCTCTCAGGAAACAAAGGACATCATTGAAAGCGGTACGCGTAAGCGGAAAAACAGCTGTGCTAAACATTCTGGAGAGATGGAAGTGTTGAGAGGAAAGATCGTTAGTGGTGAGATCATTCGACTGTACCGTCATAGGCAAGGTTTAAAGCCTTGGCATGAACTTCCAAAGCCAAGAAAAACTCAACTTAACATCGATGACAGAATGTGGTTTGCCCATTATCTTGAAGATTGGGATGTGGATGACTTCATGCATTTAGCTGTCTCCGATGAATTTTTTGTTTACGTAACACGTCGGCCTAACTACCAGAATGATCGAGTGTGGGCCACAACACCAGATGAAATCGATGACAATGAACATTATCGCGAATTATTAAAAAGTCCAGACTGTGTTGGTGTGTTTGTTTTGTTCACTGCAAAGAAGCTCATGTGGGTGCTGAAGCCAAATGGTTAGAGTTGGGATGGACAGTATTTTCGTGATATTATTCTATCCCAGCATGTCATTCCTTTTCTAAAAAACCCAAACAATGTTATAGATGTCGATCAGGTCACACTTCTGCGCGATAAGGCCCCCTGCTTTAAGGCATTAGCCACTCAACAGTTGTTGCGGAACCATGAGATCGATTTCTTTGGAAATGAAGAATGGCCAGGAAATTCTCCTGACCTGAACGTCTGTGAACACATTGGATCAGTTATAAAGGACAAGGTTGAATGTCTCTTGTTTCAAGAACCTGCAGCAAATCGATTTTCGAAGGATACAATGACGCAACACATTGAAACTGTTTTAGCAAATTTGCGTAACGATCAAGATCTACTCACGTCACTTTTGGCAAGCTACCCAAAGCGAATTCAGGCTGTCTTGGAAGCCAATGGCGGGAACACCAAGTTTTAATTGTTTCTCATTAAATGCAGGATTAAATTCGCTTTTGTAAGGTATGTTTAGTTTTACTGTACCTCTAATGGTTTAGGCCATGGGCGGGTGGGGGCTAAGGTTTATTGGAGCCCCGTAGTTGAACTGACAAGTAGAAGGTTTGAGACGGCAGTTGCCAAAACCCCTTTTTACGCATATAATAGTAAATAGCTGGAATAGTTTGCCGGTAGAAGTAATTAGTAGCACGTCTATAAACATGTTTAAAAATCGATTAGACGCATATGTTGATAGATTGGGTATGGTAGTAAAATTAAGGTTTTCGTGGTTCGGAACCCACGTAAAATTGTAGGTCTCCTCCGCCACCACGGAGGCCATGCGCAATACACAATTCCAAACACGGTTCGGTAGACCAGCCATGAGTGGATCCTAGGGTCTTTGTTAGTCTGAAACATTATAACATTATAACAATTAGTAATTTTTTTGTTATTTAGAAATTTTAGGTTTGACGGGGAAAGTTTTGTTCGAAAATGTATTTTCAAAATTTAAATGAAAACAAAGAAAGTTATTTTTAGCGTAAATTTATTTATTTATTTTTTTTTTTTTTGTATACTAATGAATCACTTTGTGTATTTCGCGGTTTTCTTGAGTTTAAATTGTAGCGAAATGGGCTAAAATTAGGTCACTCATTTTAACACGTTTATATTCAACGAATATTTGGTTTAAAGAGAGTCGACTGTAATACAATTCATTCACAAAGATTACATTCCTTTCGTTGATTAATAACAATTATCCGTTGATTCAACAACCAAACACCATCAATAAGCGTATACTTTGAAGATTAGTTAATCTCTTTCTGGGAGCGTTATTACGAGCTGAAATGCTCACTTTCCGCTTTCCACAAGGAAGTTCGTGCCAAGCGGCTATTATAACTTCAGCTTCAAACCACGTAATAAATTTAGCCTTCGGACACCGTACATAATTATTATTTACATATGGACAAGTTGCAAATAGGTACTAGGCCTATATGTGTTCGCCAAATTATCTTTCCTTCAAAGAATGCAACGTTAATAATATATATCGACATATTACATAATTTGTATGTTTAGAACATTGTACTCTAAACTTAATACAGTTTGAAGTTGCGAACTAAATGTCTATTTTTTTTTTGACATTACAGGGTGTGTATAAAAGAAGGAATCGAAGTACTTCATTCTAAAGCTAACATCATTCTTGAATTTTGAGTTTGGAGCCGTGGTTACTAGATCAAAACCATCTCTCTCTCTCTCTCTCTCTCTCTCTCTCTCTCTCTCTCTCTCTCTCTATATATATATATATATATATATATATATAATAATATATATTATATAAATTTAGAAATTTTTCCTTTGATTTATGAACCTTTGCGATCAGATCAGCAATATTCAATTTTATATCTGATACTTCTTTAAGACGATCAAGACATACAATACAAAATAAGAAAGTGAGAATCAAATCTGGAACGGAATTGAAAAGATGTGTTCAAAACAGCTGCCGCTTTATTGCCTATCAGTAGACGAAGATAGACCAGGCTGGCTCTATCGCGCCTTCCCGTTTTTCTTTCCTATTTTTTGTTTTTTTTTTTTTGTTTTTTCTTTAGTGACTCCGTTCTCAAAAGAAGAAAAAGAACAAAGAGAAAACTGGAAAATGGCTTCAGATTACTCCACTTTGTTTCTCGTCATTGTTTTTATTTGTTTTGTTTTTGGGGGTACTTTTTTTTGCTTTTGTTTTTTAGCTTATTTGTTCAGTCTATCTCTTTTTTTTTTGTTTTGTTTTTTCGTTTTATTTCATGTTGTTTATGTTCTTTATTTATTTATTATTTATTTTTTTGGCTGGATTGCATATATATACTGCAAAATGCTCCTTTCATGTTTATATAGCTTTTAAATGTAGTAATGTAGTACTTATATATATATATATATATATGTAATATATATGGTTTTATTCATCATATAACAGGTGAACCAAAAGTAGGTGGACAGTAGGTTGAATAGGGTTGTGTTATATTATATTATAACTATGGTGTTCATTATAACTATGGTGTTTGTGTATATTATATTAAATATTATAACTAAATTTATTTAAATTTAATCTTTTTTCTTTTCAGATAGTTCAGAGAACCCATAATGGCAAATAATCTAAATACTGATGCCAGAAAATGGGTGTTAAAAGAGTATTGGAAATCTCAAAATACTGAAACTGTTAGAACAAAATGGGTTGAAACATTGGTACTCAAGCCCCAAGAGACAAACCATTTACCGCATTCGTGACAAATTTGATGCCACTGGCTCAATTCTTAATGCCCCAAGAACTGGTCGACCCAAAACAGTTTGCACAGAGGACAATAAGCAACTTGTTGCCGAAGCATTTGTTCACAGTCCCAAAAAGTCCCCAGAAGAGCCTCAGCAGAACTGGACATTTCACAAACCTCTATTATACGAATTCTGAAATCTATTGGGTTGAAAGCTTATCGTCCACGGCTAATTCATGGCTTATTGGAGGATGACCCAGACAGGCGGCTGCAATTTAGTGAGATCATGCTGAACGAAATTGAAGGAAATCCAATAATTTTAGATAACATTGTGTGGACCGATGAGGCTTTTTTCAATTATCAGGTCATGTTATCCGACATAATTGTGTTTACTGGTATAGTGAGAACATGCATTTAACATTAGAGCAGCAACTAAACCAGCCTGGTGTCACTGTTTGGGGTGGTATTTCAAGTTCCGGTGTTTTAGGACCAATTTTTGTTGATGGAACAGTCACAGGTGATAAGTATCTCGAAATTCTAATGAATGAAGTTGTTCCACACTTACAACAACAGCCTAATTCACATGACCTCTATTTCCAACAAGATGGGGCCCCTCCACATTATTCAAGAGCAGTCCGTGAGTATCTTGATGAAAAATTTCCCGAGAAATGGATCGGCCGAAGAGGTCAAATTGAATGGCCTGCACGTTCACCTGACTTTACCCCAATGGATTTTTCTTTTGGGAATACTCAAGGACAAAGTTTATAGTCGAAAACCACGAAGTGTTGGTGATTTGAAAAATTACATCAGAGATGCATTTCAAGAAATTAATGCACAAAGAAACTTGTGCAAAAATGTTTGTCGAAGTGTGAAAGGTACACTTCAAAGCTGTGTAAATTGTGATGGACAGCAATTTGAGCACCTGCGTTGATAAAATTTTCAGTGCTTTTGTATTGTATTGGTGTAAGTTAATTTTTTTTTTTATTTTGTATTATAGTATACAAAAAAAATAAATATAATTGTATATGTATTCTCAAAATAAACGTTATCATTTACTGTCCACCTACTTTTGGTTCACGGTATAATATATATATATA
Organism: Bathynomus jamesi; assembly: GCA_023014485.1. Taxonomy (NCBI): domain Eukaryota; kingdom Metazoa; phylum Arthropoda; class Malacostraca; order Isopoda; family Cirolanidae; genus Bathynomus; species Bathynomus jamesi. The sequence continues at coordinate 174,651 of JAJOZX010002976.1, read as the reverse complement.
TATATACTCTTTATAGCATCATATATTTATAATTTAAAAAAACCAAACAATATCTTGTTATAGCAATTGCCAATGAAAGGTAAATTAGTAATCTAAGTGATCAAAATGTTATAGGGAGTTGTTTGCATATAAAATTTAATTAACTACGCTAAGTGCTCAAAATGTTCTCCGTCGGCATTTTGAACATTTTGAGCACTTGGCGTAGTTAATTAAATTTTATATGCAAACAACTCGCTATAACATTTTGATCACTTAGATTACTAATTTACCTTTCATTGGCAATTGCTATAACAATATATTGTTTGGTTTTTTTTAAATTATAAAATATATGATGCTATAAAGAGTATATAGTTTTTTTGGGACACCCTGTATATATATATATATATGAATAGAAACGACATAAGTGTTAAGGAACGTTTCTGCACACGAGGAGGAGAGATAACGAATAATGAAAAATGAGGCGAACCGCCCAGGAATCGAACCCAGGGCCTTCCAATTGCCGGTCGGACGCTCTACCATTATGCTACGGACCTCACTCAATCACAAATCGAAATTCTCCCACATAGGGCAGAAACCAATGCCCTGAGAGGGCACCCTCGCAAATCGTGAATATGCGCATATAACTGCAATGACCGCGCAGTATATAAATGAATAGAAACGACATAAGTGTTAAGGAACGTTTCTGCACACGAGGAGGAGAGATAACGAATAATGAAAAATGAGGCGAACCGCCCAGGAATCGAACCCAGGGCCTTCCAATTGCCGGTCGGACGCTCTACCATTATGCTACGGACCTCACTCAATCACAAATCGAAATTCTCCCACATAGGGCAGAAACCAATGCCCTGAGAAGGCACCCTCGCAAATCGTGAATATGCGCATATAACTGCAATGACCGCGCAGTATATAAATGAATAGAAACGACATAAGTGTTAAGGAACGTTTCTGCACACGAGGAGGAGAGATAACGAATAATGAAAAATGAGGCGAACCGCCCAGGAATCGAACCCAGGGCCTTCCAATTGCCGGTCGGACGCTCTACCATTATGCTACGGACCTCACTCAATCACAAATCGAAATTCTCCCACATAGGGCAGAAACCAATGCCCTGAGAGGGCACCCTCGCAAATCGTGAATATGCGCATATAACTGCAATGACCGCGCAGTATATAAATGAATAGAAACGACATAAGTGTTAAGGAACGTTTCTGCACACGATATGCGCATATTCACGATTTGCGAGGGTGCCCTCTCAGGGCATTGGTTTCTGCCCTATGTGGGAGAATTTCGATTTGTGATTGAGTGAGGTCCGTAGCATAATGGTAGAGCGTCCGACCGGCAATTGGAAGGCCCTGGGTTCGATTCCTGGGCGGTTCGCCTCATTTTTCATTATTCGTTATCTCTCCTCCTCGTGTGCAGAAACGTTCCTTAACACTTATGTCGTTTCTATTCATTTATATACTGCGCGGTCATTGCAGTTATATGCATATATTATATATATATACACAGTATATTGACAACCCATACAGAATGAACAAATTCTACTGCACGAAATTTAGTTCTGTATTTTGTATTGATGGATCGCTATTAGTGGTACACTCATTCATTTGAACATTTGTGTAAATATATTAGTCACATTTTAAGTGGGTGTAGAAAAATTACGAGAAAATTTATATGCATGAACCTTTCACATTTACGACTCAAATTTCCTGATTTTAAAATCCTATTAATAAGAACTTACATAAAATAATACAGTTGTCATTTGAACGTACAGTTATACAGTGAATAACGTTAACTGTTAATATTAATTCGCGTTAACGTGCTAAAAGAAGTCTCTTAAGCCGAGAGTGCTATAGAAAACAACGAGCCATTCATGGCACTGCGTGCGAAGAAAAAGCATTAAAAGTGCCCTCGTTATTCTGTTTACATATTATTAATTATAGCTAATCACTCGCATGAATTATCCTCCGTACTAAATGTCACGGTTATATGACGGAGGACCTACATTTTAACGTGGAACCATGGGTCGCTACATCATCTGAACGCGGAGAACGGTGACCCATCTAACTATTAATTTTGCTGTTCTTACGAGAAATGTTGAAATGTTATGGCTGCATCGTTGCCCTTATTATTAACATCTTGGGGATCATTTTAAATCAAAATTGATTTCAGTAAACACGGTATCTTCTTTATAATACCGCGTGACCACAAAAATTGTCCCTGTTTTTAATCGCTTATTACTCAGTCATTATTGCAGCTTCACAAATGAAATAAAAGCATTCGAAAGAGAACATTTTAAAGTTTTATTTAATTTTTTCGATATCCTGGATACGAAATCAGTACTTATAAAAAAATGACAGTTTTATCCACCACAATCATGGGTTATTTGTCGGACATGCAACGTGTTTTCATCGCAGAAGAGATGATCAAACATGGCTCGGTAGTTGCCACCCAACGGTCTTTCAGACGACAATACGGTCAGCAAAGGACCATAGATCCTAAAACGATTCGCAGGATTTTCGCAAAATGGAAACATCACGGCTCAATCAAGAACATGCATAAAGGCAACTCTGGGCGCAGCAAAGGTGTGCGAACCGCTGAAAACATTGATTCAGTCGCAAATCAGCTTGAAATGGACAACAAGAAATCTGTGAGACGACTATCAGCTGTGACAGGAATCAAACGGAGAGCATTCGGAAAATAATCACGTTGGATTTGAGAATGAAGTCATTCAAAATTATGTGTTTGCAACAGCTTAGCGAACAAGACTACCAGCGTCGTTTGATGTTTTGTGAACGCATTGAAACAATAATTGAACAAAACCAGATAAGATTAAGTGACATAATATTCAGTGATGAATGCCACATCTATCTCAATGGGTTCATCAACAGACAGAATTACCGGTGTTGGTCACAAAACAAGCCAAATATACACTTGGAGAAACCTCTGCATTCACCAAAAGTTACTGTCTGGTGTGGTTTGAGTAGCAGCAAGGTTTATGGTCCTTATTTTTTTGAGGACCCAGAGACAAGGAGACCGCTTTCAGTAACTTCAGAAAGATATGTAGAAATGCTGAACACAACTAGGCAATCACTGGAATGTTTAACAAGATTTTTTGAACAAAGATTCATTTCTCATCGCTCGCAGTTTCCCTGGCCCGCAAGATCTCCCGATCTATCACCTATGGACTTTTTTCTCTGGGGATTTGTCAAGGACAAAGTATTCAGGCAAGAGCCATCCTCTATCGAAGAATTAAAGCAAGCGGTGGTAGAGAGTGTACAGTCCATTGAATGCAGCGTTTTGGAAAATGTAATAAATAACTTCCTTTCCCGTTGTGTGAAATGTAAGAATGTCCAGGGACGTCACTTTGAACACATGTAGAATAAATTAAAACTTTAAAATGTTCTCTTTCGAATGCTTTTTATTTCATTTGTGGAGCTGCAATAATGACTGAGTAATAAGCGATTAAAAACAGGGACAATTTTTGTGGTCACACGGTACTTACATATAAGGCCCTCCGAGGAAGAAGCGGCTAAGCGACGAAAGTAAAAAAAGCCAGAAAACGCAAGTTAAAGTTATATGAAAGTTCAAAAGTTATATCATTCAAATTGGTACAAGGTTTAACCGCATTTTCTGGCGTTTTTCCACTTTTGTCGCTTAGCCACTTCTTCCTCGAAGGCCCTCATCCATCGTCCTAGTTTCCGTATGGACGTATTAAATTGCTAATGATCTTTCTCATTTACAGTTTCCATATCTGGAGTAGCTTTTGAATTTTAATTTACTTATTTTCGCTATTTTCGTTTCTGCTAAAACCTTTTCAAATAAAAAATATGTACCTAATTTAAGTTGCTACAAATCATGGGATCACCTGAAGATCCGTCACCCCAACCTTTTTTAGTTAGCTTTATAAGGCTAACTAACGTAAATATCACGACCTAACCTAACCAATCGTTAGGTCAACTGTACGTCCTTGACGATTGGTTAGGTTAGGTCGTGATATTTTCTTTAGTTAGCCTTATAAAGCTAACTAAAAAAGGCTGGGGTGACGGATCTTCAGGTGATCCCAAATCATTATTAACCAATGTATACTGTATACTATTGAACTATTATTTCAATAATGAATCCAAATATATAAATGTCACGACCCTTCGCATATAAATTTTGTGTAATGTAAAGATTGTAAGTGATTATTTCCATGAAAGGCAACTATCATTGCCTCATATTTGGCAACTCCTGAAAAAATTTGTATTTGTATTCTCTCTCTACTATCTTTTGAACAATAAAGAATTTAATTTTGAATTATTATTATTATTATTATTATTATTATTATTATTATTATCTTTGTGTCCACTCGCAATCAAAATGGGCCGGTCATAAATACGTCAACCCTCGTTATAACGGACTAATAGGGGGGAAAAGGTGTCCGTTATAGCCGATTGTCCAATATAACCGACGGTACTGGTAACCTACGGTATACGTATACGATACGGTAATGGAGATACTATATACAGTACTGTGCACTGTCTGCTGAACACGATACATGATAAATGATACAGAAAATAATGAAATATAATAAAAATATAAAAGTTAGCTTGTCCTTGGCCTTACGAATGTCGGAAACAGTTTGCTTTTTCACGCCATACTCCGCGCACACCTTGGCCACCGAAGCACCCGCCTCTAACTTCTTGATTAATTCCAGCTTCTGGGTCACCGACAGGGTCACACGCTTCTTCTTTTCCTGGTTAACGTCGCCAGTGGTGTGTCCGGTTTATCCGATATCCGCTCTAACGGGGTCCGTTATAGCGAGGGTTGACTAATGCATTCTACATGCCTGTTCTCTTCATGAAGAATCAAACATTTACAAACCAAGGATAAATTACAGATTAATAAACCAACTAAATTAAATTATTGAAAATGTTATAGACATAATAAATATTGTTTTTTCAAAGCCATATTTCCGAGTAGTTTAAATTTTATACTTATTATTATATGTTTGCCCGTTCAGAATCTTAGTTGATCTAAGATTACCTGATCTCATTATTCTCGAGCTGACATCGCTAAACTGCTTTGGGAATTTTGATACAGGGTGATCGAGAAGTCACTATGCTCCACAACCACTTATTTATGAACGACGGTATATTACCCGTATTATGTATGGTCGGGGTACGCATTGACTTTCCGATCACCCTGTATAAATAAAACGGAACCGCTTTCAATAGTTTCAACATCCTTTAGTCTTTAACTGTCATTGATAATGTTGATAATAGTAATAGTAAGTATAGTAAGTTGTAATAGTAAGGAATAGTAATAGTAAGCTGAATTATTTTTAACACTAGATTCTGTAAAAGTATTAATCAAACTATAGTTAAATATTAAATTGTTGATAAATAATTGGCAGTTTTACTTGTGAGCAAAGCTGATGGAATCGATGTTTATCATCAGGTTGGGATTCTCTCATCATACTTTTAGGATGTGTAGGAACCTTCATATACATAATTATACCCAAAGCTGGGCACAAACCGTTAATCCGTTAATCGTTAATTAACGAAGTTAACTTTTTCGTTAACGATTTAACTTTTAAGTTAACTTTGAAAATCATTATCGGACTAATTAACTTCCGTTACATTTAACTTCCGTTAACTCAAGTCCGTTAACCCAAAAAATTCATAAATAAACGTTTAAAAGTTTCTATTATTTTCAGTGCTGAGCAGGTGCGCAATTAATCCGCCACTGTTAATAGTGATGAACGAATTTCCATTTCCGCAGTGCAAAATCAGGCGATATATTTGTTTCCGTCGCCACAATTTGTGTCTTACCAAATATGGTAGTTATTTATGGCATTGGTTTGAGCAAAACATGGTCGACTGTAAAATCAGGCGGAAAGATTTGCCATTTGAGTTGAATGTTTCAACTTCTTTCAAGAAATATCACGAGCATTTTAAGGCACTTTCAATAATATATATGTAACAATTACAACAAATAACTACATTCGTTTCATTTGCAGTCTGTCTCTTGCGCAACATGTTTGTGCTAGTGAATATTTAAAAATAATCGTTGTCAAGTAAGTTATGTATATTTATAATATGTCTGTGAGTACCTTATTAGTAGTCTCCTTGATACATTTCAAGAACCATAAAACTGATCAGGTAAGATTTCAATTCTCATGTCACTTTGATGACATAAATTAAGTCAATTGATGTCTTACAATGGGAGCGTTTTCACCTTAACCCTTTATGTCCTGGCGGTACTTCTAGGTACCACATCTTTAAAATCTCCATAATTATTTTTCTACCCGGTTGATCCTGCCGGTACTTTCAAGTCCCAATGTGAATTAGTTTCTTTATGAGATAATAGATGGCGTTGAGAAGTAAATGTGAGCGTGTGGCGCCAGAGGCTGTTTACTCTTTAGTATCTCTGCCATCCCCTCCAGTGCTGCAGTGGAGCGTTTGTTCTCTATGGGCAAGGACATCCTGAGGGCCAAGAGATCATCCCTGTCTGATGAAAACTTTGATATGCTAATTTTCATGAAGGGCAACATGCATCTCATGGACAAAATGGAGAACGAGAAGAAGAGGGAAAATTAAATTATATATATAGTGTTTTTCATTTTTTTTATAATAAAAGTTAACGTTAACGGTTTATCGGTAACTTCCGTTACATGTTTAACGAATTAACGGATTAACGGTTAACGAAGTTAACTTTTTGGTTAACGGATTAGCGGTTAACGAAGTTAACTTTTTGGTTAACGGTGCCCACCACTGAAATTTATACCATATAAATGTGTACGAATCCTGTATGTAGCCTCGTAGCCTCGTAGCAGTTCCGTGCGTTGGTCTCCCTTCACACGAAGGTCAAGCTTATATACAGTATTCTATTTCTATATATATATATATATACACGGTGAACCAAAAGTAGGTGGACAGTAGGTTGAATATGGTTTGTGTTATATTATATTATAACTATGGTGTTCATTATAACTATGGTGTTTGTGTTTTATTATATTAAATATTATAACTAAATTTATTTAAATTTTATTTTGTATTATAGTATACAAAAAAATTAAATATGTATTCTCAAAATAAACGTTATCATTTACTGTCCACCTACATTTGGTTCACCCTATATATATATAGTGTGTGTGTGTGTGTGTGTATATATATATATATATATATATATATAAAATGCTCTATAGCAGTGGTTCCCAACCTGGGGTCCGTGAGCTTTCAATATTTTGAGAGGCTCCAATGGAAATCGTACATTTACCCACGATAAGGGCGCTCAGGCTAAAATTTCAAGTTTCCTTGCTCTTGGCTGGAATTATTAATACTTTTTTAATATGCTGTATTTTAATTGCATACTCTCTTATATGTCCTTTATTTGATAGTGAAAAATGAGAAAACGAGTTAATTATTAGTTAATAAAAACAGTTTGTTTGGTAGAGAGAATCTTTCAAAAACATGGGGTCCGTGGAAAAAAAATAAAAATAAAAGGGGTCCTTGGTGGTGAAAAGGTTGGGAACCACTGCTCTCTTGTACCCACATATGTGAAGATAATTTCACTGTTCTCTCTTTAGTTTATTAATTTTTTTTTTGGGCGGAGTTAATATGCCCAAACGGAAATAAAAGAGGCTATTTTTATAATATACAAATGACATTCGTCATGTCAAGTACGTGAAAGAAGAGTAAACTTTTAGAAGATACAAAATAACATGAACGTTATTTTCATTTCATGACATAAATAACTGTGAATTGTGCGGATAAAATATATTTTAGTTCTAGTAATAAATAATCAGAGAGTAGAACTAATTTTTAGTAGTCTGAAAAATGCGTTCTGAAATAAGGCATATCTTTTTTGTATGAATAATAAGAAACCTTGAAATGAAATTTACAATAATAAGGTACAATCGTAAGACGAAGTAAGTTTATTATTGAGTACGGGTAGCGGAGGAGTGACGAGCCGGCTGCCCTATTTAGCCATTAAAATCCTATGATGCAGTCAACTTCGGCGTTAAACTCACCAAAGCGGACACGGTGGTGGATACGCGGAGGAGATGGTACAGCCATGTGGAGAGGATGGGGGAGGACCGACTTCCGAGAAGGCTGATGTACGGAAGAATAGTGGGATCGAGGCCCCGGGGACGCCCAAAGACGACGTGGCTCAAGACGGTAGAAAGAGAGCATATGGGTTTAACCTGGCTCCAGATAACAGATCTGGCCAGAGACGGGGCGCAGTGGCGAGATTACCGACGGGGGAGACGCATCGCACGGGGCCCAACCTGGAGACCTCTAGATGGGAACTAAGTCTAAGTCTAAGTAATTTTTATAATTGTTTCTACACTGCATAAAGGTTTGTTATGATGGGGGTTGTTTAATCTCCTTCGCAACGTCTAAAGTCATATGACGAAGGGGACCTACAGCTTTAACGTAGAATCCGAACCACGGGTCGTTACATTATTTGAAAGCAGAGGACACTCTCCCAGCCAACTACTACCCAGACTCAAAGCCGTTCAACTTCGCTGATCGACGACGGGAAGCGGTGTCACGACACTGACCATGACGTGTAGTCCCTGCACATATCGTATGGTCATAAATGATCATATTGGAGCTACTTCGTGGCATTTTGTCGCACCACTGTTTCTCGGTAGATCTGCGAAGTTAAGCGACAGTGGGTCCAGGAAATAGCAGATAGTAGGTCCACTAGCAGACCTGTCTGTAGACATCATGTATCACTGGTTGAAAGTTTTTACTCTAGCGCGTTAAGATTTCCATTGCTCGATACAATGGGTTCGTATGTGAAGCTTAAGATTTTCATTGCTGCGTTCTTTTATAGTTTTATTGACCGATAATTGGCCCCCAATTACTGAGGGTTCAATTATTCGGTCAATAAAATTATAGAAAAGAACGCAGCAATGAAAATCTTAAGCTTCACATCCGAACCCGTTGTATCAACATTTGTGAAGCTTAAGATTTTCACGGCTGCGTTCTTTTCTATAGTTTTATTGACAGAATAACTGACTCCCAAGTAATTGGGGAGCCTGCGGCCCCCCAATTACTGAGGCCGAAGGCCCCAGCACCTCAGGTCTAACTAAATGAGTCCGTAGGATCCACTTTTGCTAGTTATTCTAAAATATTAATGAAGTGACTTCAAATCCTACACAAAACAGAAAAAATTGACGCAAATACCCTATTACTGAAATTAATCTAAAAAGTGACTCCACCAAATCTGAAACTATTTTAGCTTGAAAACTGGCGCACACACCAGATTTGGTAAATTTCTGCCAAGTGTCTAGACTAGATGATGTAGCGACCCGTAGTCCGGTTTCCACGGTAAGCCCCATTGTCATATTACCCTTACTGTTAGTAAAGACGCAAAATCATGCATTTACCAATAACTTAGCAATACTGAAAGTACAGTATATTCTACAATTATTCTTGGAATCAATAATTAGGTGGCCTAGGCTTACATACACAAACTATTTTAATAGTTTAAGATGCTCCGAAGTATTTAAGAGTATGTGCCTCTCCGTCTAAGCCATTTCGGTGTGCCCACGAGTAGCCCTCAGATAAGGATTTAGAGACTGGTTAATAGAAAGAATATTGCAATTAAAACCAGATAATAATATTTGGATCACCTGAAGATCAGGGGCCCCATGTATTCTTGTTTTTTGCTTTACAGTACCAAATATAATAATAAATTAAATTGAATGCCTGGTTAGGTCAACTGTACGCCCTTGACGATTGGTTAGGTTAAGTCGTGATATTTTCGTTAGTTTTAACGAAGATATCATTTGGTAATTGAGGCTGGAGGCCCTGATCTTCAGGTGATCCTAATATTTTTTGTGTTTTATGTATTTTTTATAATATTTTTAAGTGTGCCCGCCTGTGCTCCAGCATTTGGAAAATGTGCCCGCCTGCGAAAAGGTTTGAGCACCCCTGCTGTAATAATTCATATAAAATCACATACCTACATAGGCTACATAAATACATGTTTTCCATCTCCCTTCTATTTTTATAAGTAAACAATAAATGCATTCCTTAACAACTTTTCTTAATTCAAAATAAAAAAAAATTAGATACCCTTAAAAAAATTAATAGAAAACGAATTAAGAGAAAACTGTTCCACTATGGAGCAATTAATGCTTTTAAAAAAAAATAAACAAATAAGTGAATTAAATTATTTTTACAGTTGGGAAGAAAACCAAACTTTACAGTCGTTACAATTCGGCCTCTATATAAATAAATTAATTAAAATGACTGTAATTAAATTACTCCTTTTGATTTTTTAAAATTTCTTTCTCGAAATACGAAATAAAAGCAGAATTAGAAATTCTTGGTAAGTCCAAAGAAACGTTCATCAAAGGCGTTTTCGGTCCAAGAGATCTTTTAATTGGCTTTTTTTTGGGCCAATGTCAGTTGGTAATAGTGAGAAAGAAAGGCCACAATAGGCCTTACAACTTGAACAACGAAGGCCATAACAAACAAACTGACGGGAATAATCGGGTATATAATTATTTTTAACCTGTTCGAGTCTCTCACTAGATTCCTCGGATCACCCGAAGATCAGGGCCCCCAGCCTTCTTTAGTTAGCTTTATAAGTCTAACTAACGAAAATATCACGACCTAACCTAACCAATCGTCAAGGGCGTACAGTTTACCTAACGATTGGTTAGGTTAGGTCGTGATATTTTCGTTAGTTAGCCTTATAAGGCTAACTAGAGAAGGCTGGGGGTGCCTTGCTCTTCAGGTGATCCGATTCCTCCTTTTCCTATTACATTTTCATCCTGTTTATAACTATAAAAGTTTCTTTACAATATAATCATTCCGGACGTATACTTTTTTTCAGAATTAAATTAAATATACTGGATTCTTTATCGTTTTCGCTTTTGTTTTGTTTTTGTGGGATGGGGTTTGGTATTAAATATCCGTTTGTTATTTTGTAATTATTTTGTCTATTTTAACCTTTGGAAATAATACTTCTAAAGAAGAGAATATTATATATAAAGCAACAATTATTTTTATCGTATTCAACTCCATGCCGGAAATTAACTATTCCCCATTAAATATCAAATAAATGTATTGAAAACTTTTAAAATGATTATATTCAAATATATATATATATTATATATATATATATATATATATATATATATATAGAGAGAGAGAGAGAGAGAGAGAGAGAGAGAGAGAGAGAGAGAGAGAGAGAACTACACCACATTTTCAAAAATTAATTAAAAATAATCAATGGATTAACTAATGCTCAGGAAACTTAGCACGATTATTGGGGAGAAATGGCACTCGTTTTTTACAAGCACGTAACATGCTTAAACTGTCCCTCTATTTATGAAATTACGTAAATATAATCCTACATGCGTTTCATCAAAACTAAATTTATTTTGAAGTAACATTATTCGCATTCGTCCTTGGCCCCTCCTTCCTACATTAAAAAAAAAAAAAATTATTTAGTTCAATCTGGACAAAACTGAACTTGATAATTTTGAACACTACTTTGTTCGTTTAAAGTCCAAACAACTGTTTCGTTTAAATTAAATAAGAAATTTTTAGTGTAATTGTAAATACTAAAATTTGAAATTAAGTATATTGTTTGATATAAATTTAAAAATAATATGGATCACCTGAAGATCGGGGCCCCCCCAGCCTTCTTTAGTTAGCTTTATAAGGCTAACTAACGAAAATATCACGACCTAACCTAACCAATCGTTAGGTCAACTGTACGCCCTTGGGCCTTGACGACTGGTGATCTTCAGGTGATCTAATAATATAAAACATTTCATATATTTATTGTTGGTGATCACTAGGGCAGTCAAAAGTTGACCGAAAAAATTAAGAAAGTTGACCTTACGAATTGAAAAAATTGACTTATAAAGTTGCCTTTGCTTTCAATAATAAAAACGATACTTTAATTACTTATTCTTGCTCTTCTACATCAGTTGACCGATTGTGGTAAATTATGAAGTATTTGCCGACATTTTCTGGCAAAAATTGCGATCCTTACATAATAAATTATTAAGTAAGGATCGCAATTATTAAGCACCCCTGCTACACCTAATTCAGAGAACAATTGTTTCACATGAGGGTTGCTCAACTTATGAAGAGGTATGTTGGCTGACAGAAATGTAGTCACAAGTTTTCCGAAAAATCTGAAGACTTGTACTTTAAAAGGGTTTGCGTCTTTTCATTTCCCACATTTTGGTCTATACCACGCTGGTGCTTTTGGGTAGAGCGATGTTTATCCACAAAAAAGGATTTGTCATGCTTGACCACAACACAACAAATCTGACAGTATAGCTCATTTTTTCCTGAACAAATGAATTAATTAGGATATTTTGCAATTATAGCGCGCACTTTAGCAATAGAACTAACTGCAACTTTTGGCATTTTAAATATCTGAAATCAAAAGAAATCGAAATCAGTGAAATCACAAATCAGAAAAAATCACAAATCAAAAATGGTAACCAGTAACCACAATACATACAACACAACCACATCCAAAACCAGAACGGACATAACTGAATAAGACAAATACGAGCAGCGAAGTTGCCAGTTAACCAAAAAGATGCCAATTTTTAGTTATTTTAATTATTTATTCCAAAAAATTGACTTTATTTACCTCATTGCTATTTTTTGACCTAACAGGTAAAAGTTGACTTTTGGTTGACCTATTAACTTTGGTAATATACCCCCTACAGGTGTTTTTATTGCATTTTCAGTCGTTTCAGCGAAAAGTGCCCATAGGAAACAATTTGACTTTATTGACTTTTGACCGCCCTAGTGATCACTAATGTGTACTATTATTATTTGTTAATTTAATGTGCTACCAACCTTGATAAGGGTTAAGAACATCCTAATGTGTACCAATAGTTTAAAGCAGGGATCACCAACCTGGGCGGTAGCGCCCACTAGTGGGCTCACATTAAAGGTAATTAAACGTTTATTTCATTATTTATTTTATCGATTATGTTGATTTATTCTTTTTGATCTAAGGTGGGCGATAAGCTTTTTTAATTTTCAAAAAATCGTAAAAGTGGGCGGTGAACAAAAAAAAGGTTGGTGATCCCTAGTTTAAAGTATATTAAAATTTCACTGGTTTACTTTTTAACTTTAAATTTGATGGAGAATTGTTGGCATTTTGAATGATAATTCAGCCCATATATGATTGATGAGCAATTAAAAAAGAAAAGAAATTCACAATTAAACACGTGAATTTATTATTAATACAAACCCACAGGGAAAAGGACTCAAAGATTCCAAATAGGATTCATATTATCATTAAATACATCTCCAACAAAATTCTGAACTTTTTCCATGTAGATTCTATTATATATTCGTTTTGTATTCGTTTATAATCGTGATTTTTAGAATCATGTAGAACTAGTCTACAGGGAACTGCAGGTTTTTATGTATGTCATCTACTGATGAAAAATTTATTATTCCTAAACATGGTTAAATACTGAACGCTTATGTGAAATGTAGCCATAATATACAACGGGAAAAAAGTCACACTATAGTCTGCATCTTTGTATCTGATAGCGTTATAGTAACCCTGTGCCTTTTTTATTGAATATCATGTCATAATATGTTTCAAGTTGAGTATACCTGGATTAGACAAGAAAAATAATGAATTTGATTCATGATGGCTTGGCCTTGTACATTTTTTTTTTTTGTCTAGGGTTTCATTAAAATTTTATTTGTCATTTATATACCTAAATATTTATTCGGGTACTTGTAGGTTATCTCCCCACCACCAATTTTGACAGAATAATTGGATTGGATTGGTTTGAATGCCCAGTTTAACCGGGCATTCAATCTGATAAATCAACTGTACGCCCTTGATAATTGGTTAGGTAAGTCGTGATATTTTTGTTAGTTTTAACGAAAATATTCTGTCAAAATTGGGGGGGGGGGGAGATAACCTACAAGTACCTTTATTCGTGAAGAAATACGTAAAAAAACAACGTCTTCAAACTTACAAAATCTAAATTCAATATAAATGTTATCAGACACGTACTGTAATTAGTTGGTTTGTAAATGCGTTCCTTATTTGTGTATCTGTTTTCTGATGTATTTTTAACAGCATAATAATTTTCTCTGGAGGATAAATGAGCTTTCATTTATAATATTTTTTCTTGAATCTTCAAAGTTTTGATCCAGTGATTATAGGCTTTATTTTCAGGATAAAATCGGAACAGTACTGATTCGATTCCAAGACCTGTTTTCAGGAGGCCCTAAATTATAATCCATATTAGAAGAACTAATTGTGCGCACTCTTCCCCACCCCCCAACAGAGAGAGAGAGAGAGAGAGAGAGAGAGAAACATTATTTACATTAAAAATTTGAACGTGCATAAAAAGGTCAATATTTGAAACCCCGACAATCGTTTACATATCATTTGCCCGTATTTGTTAAAGTTCTTAAGATTAACTGGGTGTAACAAGGAGAGCAAATAAGAGTGGAAAAAGATACATCTCCTCTCTCATATTTATATTAAAAATGGTTTAAACAAATATGAAATAAGGACGATATAATTCCACGAAATCTGAATTACATCACCCGCTTTAATTGTAAGGTTTACTTTCGACATATTTAATATTTTTTATTTCTTTTTTTTCTTTTCTTTTTTTACTTGTTTTGCCCCCCACCCCACCCCACCCACTCCCACATTTTCTTAATTTTGGAGGGTTGAATTATGAAATTTACTAAATAATATAATTTAAATTATTTCACTGAATATCTCCCACCCACTTCTATTTTTTTTTTTTGTTTTTGTTTTTTCCAACTTACATAAACTCTGGAGCACGGCCGGCGCTAGGAAGTGCGGGGCCCAATTAGAAAATTGTTAGCGCCTAGCGGGGCCCTCTACCCGTTGTCGTTTCAAAGTTGGAGTGACAAGAAATTTCGCTAGAGCACCTCTTTGTTTTTCATTTTCAGCTGCCTTAGCCTTGGCCAGTGCTCGTTTCTGATTGCCGCTCAAATACTTTCGCCCTTTGTCTCTATCTCTGCTTGTGCTTGCCATGATGACGATGATGTAAGGGCTTTTTCAATTACTTTTCTTTTAAAAAAGCTAAACGGCGACGATAAACTGAAATTACAAAACAAAAAACAAAATCATTCACAATAAAGACTCCCTGGCACTGAAAAATAATAAAGATGTGCATGTATGCATCTAATGATTAAAGCAAAAGATTTCATGATTTTTAAAAGCCTGGGAGTAAGAAGAAAAGCGCAGGGGGCAAAAGAACAAGCTCTAGTAAATAGAAATGTAAATGCTCTCTATGATAATGAGGCAAAAACTAGTTAATTTAATATGTAGGATCTACTTACCACCACGTTTCTCTGTTACATGCAGGCTTAAGACACTTCAAGTTTGCAGTTTGGACATATAAACAATTTGGACATATTTAACAAACAACACAACTTTACATTCCAAGCTTTATGTTATATAATCTCATTAACAGCGCTCTTTCTGTGTTGAGGGTTTGAATATCGTCCACAAATTACCTTTTTTTTTAAAAAGCTAAACGGCGACGATAAACTGAAATTACAAAACAAATAAACAAACGATTAGCAATAAAACATTGAAACAGATATACGAGGACGGACTGAATAGTTTCACTGCCTTTACAGTAACAAGAAACTTCGTGCACACTGGACACTCATTAATTCATCATAGCGTCCCCCACTCGAGCGCGTGCGCGGGGTCCCCTCGGGGCGCGGGGCCCAATTTGAACAAATCGGTCTAATCGGCCGAGGTAATTTATCATTAAAGAAATATACGCAGTCCTTCGGTTCAAGGAGTTATTATTAACTGTCTTCTCTTTCATGGTCACAATTATACAGTACGCAAAGTTGGTCTTTTAATTTAGTAAATTATTTACAATTTAATTGAAAATAACGTCTGATTTTTTTTTTTAATTAAATATTTGTGAATTTTCTTTAGTGATGTCGAGAAAACATTAAACAAAGTAAATAATACAAGCTAAGATTCATTGGAATAATACTGTCCAAATATTAATGCTATCAACTTTTACTCGTTTAATGTTCGTTTAAGGAAATAAATACATTTACAGAAATTACAGTGGGTGTAAAATCAGATGCGCATTTCAAGTCTTTTATAAGCCGTCAATGTTTACAAGTTATCCGCTATTTTCTTCTGGAATGGACATTGTGGTAAAACGTTTCTTCAATGAACTAACCTACTCTGTTGATTTGTGTGTGTGTGTGTGTGTGAGTGTGTTAAATAGGACAAATCTGTGAGGGTAAAATATCGTATGTAATCATTCTTATATTTATTAATTAGGAAATTATCTCTTTTGAAGTAATACATAAACTCATGAATATTTTAGGTTCACAGTAGGCTGGACGGAGGTGAGGCAGCAAACGAGGAAAGTTGTTTTTAATGGTTAATGGGGTATGAATCGCTAATACTATACCACAGATGAGATCAATTTCACTGTAGTTTACCCTACGTGAGTCTTGCACAGTTGAACGTAATTGTAGTAGGTACTAATTACCCAATTTCTTAACTATTCTATTACTCGTACAGATACAGACTTGCTGAGCTTTTGATTAAATCCTTGAAACCACAAGAATGTCCATGTATGAATATCTCTAATGAAAGATGGGTTTTTGCTGAGGAAGAAAAGCGTGACTAATTTTTTCTTTTGTGTGTGTGTGTGTGTGTGTGTTGTCATGTAATTATGACACTTGTGCTTTCAGTTTTCTTCATAAGTGATCGAATATATATATATATATAAACCTTTGTTTTGGTTTGCTTCCGCCCGAATTGTTCATTCTGACGAAGGTCAAGCTTTTCATTCCACCTTAGACATACAGTTTAACGTGGAATCCGAACCACGCCCCATCAGCAGCCCAGCGTCTTAACCATTTGGCCACCCAGGGTACCCATTTATCTACCAACCACTTTATTTTATTGTGTGGAAGGATGAACAGCTGGGTTTTGATGTGCGCCGGCTGCCGTCACCGGGTCTCGATCCCGGAGCCGATGGATTCGTAGTCAGCAACGCTAACCACACCACCACCGAGGCGCCTCTATATATATACAGCATATACACCTTAGTTTGTTTTGTCTATATATATATATATATATATATATATATATATATATATATATATATATATATATACTGTTTCCGAAACATACATGCAAAGAAAATTCTCTTCTCAAATCTATCCTTTTCAGCTGAAAACATTTTTGTCTAAACATTTCGCTCTCGAGAAATATTATCGAGAAATAAATTTAAACCACAATGAACGTAAATGAAACTATTGGAAAATGCGCAGCTTTCCACCATTGCTGCGCCTATCTTCAAGCACAAGTAACAACGCAGAATTAAGGCAAACTAATATATCTTGCAAAGAAGAAAGGGGTAGGCAAGGAGGGAAGGAAAGGAGGATTGGGGGGAAAAGCAAACTGGAAAATAAATAAGTGGATGGTAAATTTTACTATTTACTCTTCCCGCACTGAAATATACTTTGATTTTTTTAAACATCTTCATACTGAAAGAAATTTAGGTAATCTAGTCTGCATGACCACCCTCCTCGCAAGGTTTGAAGGTATGATAAACTTAGCTCCTACGAAGCAAAGTGAATAAAATTTTAACTGCTAGGTGAAATAGATTAGCGGGAAGTGAACGTGAATGCAGTTGGTTTTGGTGGTGTACGCTGAAGTGCATAATATGCAGTGGGGAGCAGTGAATCAGTGAAAGTTAAAGGGGCAGTATGCAAGTTGAAGGAAGGAAAGTTGACAGGAATTGATCGGATATGTAGTGGAAGTAGAATGATGCTGAAATGGCAGTGGAAGATATGTTAGAAAGCGTGAGAAGGTAGGTGTAGCCTATACCAGAAATTCTTCCAGTGTATGAAAATAAAGATGAAAGAAACGAATGTTAAAATTATAAAAAGTATAGCTTGGAAAGTATAAGGAAGAAGGTTGATAAATATTGTAAAAAGAAAAGGTTATAGCTGAAAGTGAAAAAGACGACTAGGGAAGGTGGAGGATGCGTTGATCTAAACATGAAATGCATGGAAACAACTGGTTGAGGTTTTAAGTGATAAGAAAAAGATACATCTACATGGCTTTTACGGATATAGAAAAAGCGTAGGATATAAAGTGAATAGATCTGGTTTGTGAGTCTAGGCCCTCTTGGGTGTCCATACGTCCCGGTTTTTCATATTTTAAGAGTTATTAATTATATACTATGCGAATGTGAAACAATAAGGTGTGTATTATTATATTTAGTATTCATTTACTCTTCGGTAAGAAACATGTTGTCGTTCATAACAGTTTGGTAATATGTTAAAATAGGTTGTTAGGCTAGGTCAGGTTAGATGAGGCTAGGTTAAGTTGATTAGGTTGGTTAGGTTAGATTAGTAATTTGAGTGACTCTGAACTGCGTTTGTCATCTGGAATTTTACCAAAATTAATTTTGGTGTCACTTTAAAAATTAAGGTTGGCAACATTAAATTTGCGTCTATTATATGTTAATATTTGGTGGGGAAAACCAACAGCATTATTAGTTTATGCACTTATTATTAAGTAACTTCACTGACTACATTTCAGTACAAATCTTAGAATTTTCAATTCACACCCAAATTTAGAGACTTAAAGCAGATTTCGAAAAAGTTGCGTCGCACTGAAAACAGGATAAAAAGAATAAAACCATTATACTGCATTCGCTTTTGAAATGCAAAAATATTTTACTCGTTTTCGACGAGTTTTTATTTTTAATTAAATTGGTGTAGCGAGACAGGCCGAGAGACCACCTTCACCAGTAATCGTGCTCAAACCACAGCAATATTCACTTACGAATTGAGGTACAGTGCTACCAATATAATACAAAATTCAAAGGTGCTAGCCCTGATTTAAACTATTAAAAGCTTTCAAGGAAAGAAAAGCTTGAGTATTGATGCTGCTATAGGTTTATGTGAAGATGTATTTGTATCGAGAAAAATATTGAAGGGCATCCTTGGGTATCAACAGTATATAATTTATGGATGAAAGAGATTCGTTTGGCATAGGGTTGCCAGATTTTTTTGGCGGACAGACCGGGACAATAAAAATCTCAGCTAATCATGAACCCAAATTTTGGGTTCATGATATATATATATATATATATATATATATATATATATATATATATAGTCATGCGGTTTGCTTCTACAGAGCTTCAATTTAATATTTAGGAGAAATCCAATGACAAGGAGGAATGTAAATGCCATGAAAGTCTTCTTTAATGCGCACGTTCGAGCAATACGCTCTCATCAGGCTAGATAATAACAATATGAAATTAGAATCAATAAATAAATGTGAACAAGACAAAATAATTTCCAAAAACCTATTCAGTAAAGCAATTTTAAAAAGACTAAAAGAAGAGGGTTAAATTCAAAGTTATAAAAATTTACATATAAAATTAACCAGAAATTTAAAAAGCTTTTTAAATACATATAGTAAATTTGAAATTAGTACACTGGAATAATTAACACTAATACAATGGAATAATTACCAACACTACGAACCTTTCAATGCTGGTTCCGAGGCACGAGTAATTTAAAACAAAACAAAACAGGAAAACAAGCTATGGGTTGGGCGGTTGGAGTTATAAGTAGGGGAGGGGGGATTATAAAAAATTGGGGAGGGGAGTTGGGGAGGGGGGTTTATAAAAAATTTAGAGGGACAGCTGAGGAATCCACGTTTAGAGAAGGGGTCAATGTTTTAATATAAAGAGATTCCAAAATTCTAAGTGAGTTAGGACAAGAATTACAACCGAGAATTTTAAAATGATCTAAAGTGACATCAGTTTTACATTTTATTACTGTGTTCCCGAATACTGGAGGCTCCTTTTATTTAAAATTTTACCTGTTCGGCAACTTATCCCATATGCGAATAAAATCTAGTCCTGAGGGAGCCACGGTGCTGCCAATGAAGTACCAAGGAGACACCTTGGGCAGGTAAATAAATATACAACACCGCTACGCAACGAATCAGGAGTTCGATCCTTCGCTGAGAAAAAGCTACCTAAAGACATTTTGTTAATAAATATAATGCGAAAATCAGTATGATAAAAAATTTTCTTAACAACTTTGTAAATTTAAGTTTAAATTTTCTATTCGTGGGACCCATTCAGGTACCAGGAAATATTTTACATCTTTAGGCACTGAAATACAGGAAAGTTGAGGGCTATAAACATTTTTAAGAAAGATCTTATTAGTTTATCTACATATTGAACAGGAAAACTATTATTGGTAAAATATGATCTTAAATTATTAAATTCATCGTTTAGTAAGGTAAAACTAGAGGTCAAATTATATCCTCCTGAACAAGAGAGTTTTAATACACGACATCTTATAGTTAAAATCAGTAAAACTAAAGAAATTCATGCCCAAACCAGTAAAAGTGGGTTTCCTGTAAACTGATGTAGTAATAGAATCACCTTTTTCGAAATAAAAGATCTAAAAGGGAAGGGAGCCATTTTTCTCAGTTTCTCCAACCGCCCAACCCATAGCTTGTTTCCTGTTTTGTTTTGTTTTAAATTACTCGTGCCTCGGAACCAGCATTGAAAGGTTCGTAGTGTTAATATTCATGTATTATGTAATATCCAGTGTACTAATTTCAAATTTACTATATGTAATTTAAAAATAGCTTTTTAAATTTCTGGTTAATTTTATATGTAAATTTTTATAACTTTGAATTTAACCCTCTTCTTTTAGTCTTTTTAAAATTTGCTTTTACTGAATAGGTTTTATGGAAATTATTTTGTCTTGTTCACATTTATTTATTGATTCTAATTTCATATTGTTATTATCTAGCCTGATGATGAGCGTATTGCTCGAAACGTTGCGCATTAAAGAAGACTTTTCATGGCATTTACATTCCTCCTTGTCATTGGATTTCTCCTAAATATTATATATATATATATATATATAGTGAACAAATATACATTATAGTTGTAATAAAAATATAGTTCATGAATGTAAAATAGAAGCATTTGTTTAGGCAGTGAATATTTATTATATATTTGCTGATTGCGCCTTTAATAAATAATTAGTCGACTGTTTGGGCAATGTGTGTGGTTTAGTTGACTAAATGGTAAGTATCGTTTTCTGCTTTGTTTCAAAACGAGTTGATCATCGAGGCAGTTGATCAAATGTATACTGTATATTACCTTGCCTATATTTAAAAATAAGAAATCGTGTAACTTTGCTCGACATCGTAAAATCCGTCTTGATAATCTTTTTTTACGTGGTTTTTTTTTTGTGAAAGCGAAACATTCGATGGTCCCGAAAGGTCTTTTCGAGACGCCGGGACAAGAGGCCGAAAACGTAATGGGGAACTCCAACGCAAAACTAATGTGGGAATCGTTCGTAACGGTATTTAGGACTATAAATGAGGAATGTGTACCGTACAAAATTAAGCGTGCGAAAGTAAACAACAAGCCCTTGTGGTTTACTTCTAGAGTAGGAGACATTATAAAGAGTAGAGAGAGGGCTTATAGGCTATACAAGTGCGATAAAGATAATCTGTTGTTACGAAACAACTACATATCTCTAAGGCGTGAAGCTAAAAGTGTAATAAAAAAGTCAAAACGCGAATTTGAAATCTCCATAGCTCGTGACGGTAAAGAAAACCCCAAGCGATTCTTTCAATACGTCAATAATAGAAATCCAGTAAAAAGTGTCTTAGGTCCATTAAAAATGGAAATGGAGATCTAGTCTCTGAAAACAAGGAAATGGCTACCTTGCTAAACGAATTTTTTACGTCAGTTTTTACTATAGAAGATGTAACGAATATCCCTACGGTCATAGACATAATACTTTTGATAATGGTAATATTTTGGATAATATTGTCGTTAGTGAAGGGGAAGTAATGCGCTATATTGATAAAATGAAAACGCGTAAATCACCGGGTCCGGATTCCATATATCCCATACAACTAAAAGAATTAAAAGATAGCATTGTTGTGCCGCTAACAAAGATTTTTAATGCGTCTATTTCTGAGGGGTGCGTACCAGATAATTTCAAGTTAGCAAACGTAACACCTATCTTTAAGAAAGGCGATAAAGGTGCGGTGGGAAATTATAGGCCAATCAGTTTAACGTCTGTTGTAGGTAAGCTACTGGAATCAATAATTAGGGATCGTATAGTCGAACACTTAGAAGTGCATAATCTGGTTAGAAATACGCAGCACGGTTTTAAGCGAAACAAATCTTGCTTAACTAATCTTTTGGAATTTTTCCAAAGCGTGGTTAACGTTTACGATAGACATCGGGCGGTTGATGTAGTGTATTTAGATTTTCAAAAAGCGTTTGACACCGTGCCGCACAAAAGACTGATTGAAAAAACTAAGGCTCATGGAATCAGGGGTGTAGTAATAAATTGGCTAGAAGAATGGTTGCGAGGCAGGAAACAGAGGGTGGTCGTTGATGGAGCGGAGTCGTGTTGGGCTAATGTTGTTAGAAAATCTAGAAGAGGAAGAACCATTGTTGTCCCAAGGCGATACGATGACTAAGCTGATTGATGCAGCATTGCTTGTATATATATTAAGTTAAGGTGTGTATATATATCCATCTCATAATTGTAAGGTTAGTGAAAAATTAAATTAATTTAGAGCTAGCATTTTTGAGCTCTTGTGGCATCATTGTTTGGTCACACTGTTGGCATCATTTTGAGACGCTGCGCGTCTTTCTACTCGTTTGTGGAAGGTCGTACGTAAAGGTGTGGTTTGATAGAGAGCTCTCTTGCAATTCAGTTTGGTTGTTTAGATACATGATTGTTGCATCGTGCAATAGTCCAGGTTGCGTTGTTGTTGCAAGGTTCATAAAGAAGACCACAAATAGTACCCTTTTGTTTACCTTTTAAGTTCATGTAATTTAAGGTCTAAGGTAGGCCCGCATCGAGTCAGCAACCCTGAGGTTACCCTGAGGTAGGACCTAATAGGATCTCAAATCCGTAAAGTTTAATTTAGCTTAACTTGGGCTTTAGGTAGAACTTGCCCTTTAGAATTTGGCCGTTCACGGCTCAGCTGGGATTTCGAACCCGACAAATAAATAAAATAACATGGTCCTTCAGAACCGGATTTCTACCCAAGACTGAGTCAGTGACCATTTTTCGGCAAAGTTCTGATTGTGCAAATTGTATCCCAAGTTAGGCCTAGACGGGTTGAGTATTATTGAGTTAAGGTCCCAGGTAAAAAGTTTGGTCGCCCAATTGCGAAACTTGGCCAGTCGTCTGTCGTTTTTTGGCCTACTTTTTTTCCGGTTTGGTTAATTTTGGGTTATTATTGAGTTAAGGTCCCAGGGTAAAAAGTTTGGTCGCCCAATTGCGAAACTTGGCCAGTCGTCTGTCGTTTTTTGGCCTACTTTTTTTCCGGTTTGGTTAAATTTGGGTTATTATTGAATTAAGGTCCCAGGGTAAAGTTTGGTCGCCCAATTGCGAAACTTGGCCAGTCGTCGGTCGTTTTTTGGCCTATATTTTTTCTGGTTTGGTTAATTTTGGGTCATTATTGAATTAAGGTCCTGGGGTGGAAAATTTGGTATTCCATACTGGTGTTTGGTTAGTACCCCACTCAGCAATTCAGTTTATTTGAAAGTAAAATTTGCGTTTGATCAGTTTGGTTAAGTATTTCTGCCAATTCAGCTCATTTGGTATTGAGCCCAAGGGTTGTTTACATTGAAGATGAGTGCATCTGAATTGAACAAATTTATAAAAAGGAGAAGTGCCTACAAAGGTCTAATTACAAAGGTCATTGCCACTATAGATTCTGCCATAGAGCAAGAGGATTTACGCTTAGTGACTGCGAAGCTTGCCATATTAGAAACTAAAAAGGTTGCTCTAAGTGAGGTAAATGTTAAAATTGAGGCTCTTATAGAAGAGGATGAAATAGAAAATAACATAATTTACTTTGAAGAGATTATTGATGATATGACTAACGTAGGCCTCCGAGCAAAAGAGTTTAGCAGCTCAGTACAGTTAGAGACCAGGTCTAATAATGAAACACAACACTCAACAAATGATGCTTGTGAAGTTAAGGTTAACAGATCTGTATTTCAATTACCGAGGCTTGTACTCAAAACATTTTCTGGGAGTATTCAGGAATGGCAAGGATGGGCAGACAGTTTTCAATCAGCAGTTCATTCTAGTCAAGTGTTAAGTGCCGTGGAGAAGTTTAATTATTTGCGGTCCCTCTTGGAAGGGGAGGCAGCAAAGACTATAGCAGGATTAGCATTAACAGAGGCTAATTATAATGTGGCTTGGGATATATTAAAGAAACGGTTTGGTAAGCCAGAGATCTTAATTAAAAGCCACCTCCGTGCACTTTTAACTATACCTCCTGTTAATAATCCTAATAGTGTCAAGGAGTTACGGCAGTATATGATGAATTTGAAATTAGAACTAGGTCTCTGGACAACTTGGGTGTAGGAATGGAAAAGTATGGTATAATGTTGGTTCCTACACTGGAGTCTAAATTGCCTAGCTCAATTTTGCTTGAATTAAGTAGGGGACACTCTGCAGAACATGTGTACATCCCCCTTCAGCAGATGTTAAGTCTTTTAGGCACAGAATTAGCAAGACGAGAGGGAGTTGAGTTTGCACAGTGGGATGGTAAACAAGAGGACAAAGGCAGGCACAGCACCAAAGTTTCCACAAAAAGGAATAGCCCAGGTACAGTGTCAGCTCTACATGCCTCCTCTGAGAATAAATTAAAGGGAATCAAGGAATGTATATTTTGCGAAGGCAACCACAAGTCATATAAATGTGAAGTGGCTGAGGCCTTACCCTTTGAGGAGAGAAAGGACAGGGTAACTAAGTCCACAGCATGTTTTAAATGTTTTTTGAAATGTCATAGAGCAAGGTTTTGTAAGTTTAAAATTTTGTGCAAAAAATGTCATGGTAGGCATCAGCCATTATTGTGTGAAAACACTCTTAGTAGGCCTACCCCAGAAGTAGAGACATCAGTGGCACATGCCACTGCTATGCAAGGGAGTAAAAGTAAAGGGGGATTATTGCAAACAACTGCAGCCTTATTAATTGGGAATGAGGGAGAAGCTACTGTAAGAGTGTTGTTTGATAGTGGTAGCCAGTGTAGTTTTATTAAGACCAGAATTTCCAGAAAATTGAAGTTTAAAGAACTTAAGAGGGAAAATTTAAGAATTTCTGGGTTTGGGGGTTCCGTTCAAAACCGAACCAAATTTAAGAAGGTAGAAGTTCTGGTTAAAGGGTTGTTACCGCAAAGTCCCACTATCAAGGTCCAAGCTGTAGAGATTGAGGAACTTTGTGCTCCAGTCACTACTTGTTTAGATATGGCATGTGTCCAAGAATTGCAAGTTAAAGGAATTAATTTGGGCAATAATAAGTTTGAGGGAACAGAAGATATTAGTCTTTTGATTGGAGCTGACTATTATTGGGACTTCATCACTGGTAATATTGTCCGTACATCTCAAGGCCCAGTAGCTATTGAAAGTAAGCTAGGCTGGATGCTACATGGTAGTTATTGCAATGAAATGGAAGTTAAGGCTCTCTTTGTTAAGATTGAGGAGAACAGCCATGGTCTGGAAAGGCATTTGAAAGCATTTTGGGAACTTGAATCTATTGGTATAAAGGACAACCAGGCAAGTACAGTGAACAATGATGTTTTAGAGCACTTTGAAAAAGGGATTGGGTTTAGAGATGGTTGCTATGAAGTTGGCCTACCATGGAAGGATTCTTGCAAACCCGGTTCAAACCTTCAGCTAGCTAATCGGAGGTTGGAGACTTCATTGTACAGGCTAAGAAAAAATGAGGAGTTGTTAATTGAATACGATGAGGCCATCCTAAGTTATGTAAGGGAGGGCTATGCTGAAAGGGTGCAAGGTGAGCTGGTGAGCCAGGAGGCACATTATCTGCCACACCATGCAGTGGTACGGCGAGACAAAACTACCACCAAACTGAGGGTAGTTTTTGATGGCTCAGCCAAGGACAAAGGTGGTGTGTCCTTGAATGACTGTTTGGATGCTGGGCCAAATTTAAATGCAGATTTATTTTCCTTGTTACTGAGATTCAGGTTTGGTAGAGTAGCATTGACTGCAGATGTGAAGCAAGCTTTTTTGCGGATAAAGTTAAAACCAGAGGACAGAGATGCAGTAAGGTATCTGTGGGTGGATACGAAAGACTTGTTGGAAAATGAACCTAAGGTTCAAGCATATAGAATGAAGTCAGTGTTGTTTGGCCTCAGCTCTAGTCCATTTCTGTTGGCAGCTACTATGCAGTACCATTTTAAGAAATATTCTGAAGTCTATCCTAACACTATTGAACACATAAGGAAAAATTTTATGTTGATGATTTGCTATGTTCCGTGGATAATACAGAAATGGCTAAACAGATATTCATGGAGGCTAGAGCTATAATGAGGGAGGCTGGCATGGAGCTCAGAAAAATGGCAGACCAATCATTCGCAATTACAAGAGTTTATGAGTCATTCCTCTGTAGTACCTGATGCAGCAGAAAGTATTGAGGATTCTGGTATTAAGGAGTTGTGGGCAATAGACGCAAAGGTGCTAGGCATCGTTTGGCAGCAAGATGATGATTTGTTTACCTTCAATGGGAAATCTTTAGTAGAGCTGGCTGAGAATGAGACAAGGTGGACAAAACGTACAGCTCTTAGTTTGGCTTCGAAGGTCTTTGATCCTCTTGGATTCCTGGCTCCATTTGTGATAAAGTCAAAAATTTGGTTTCAGAGCCTCTGGGAAATTGGACTTGGTTGGGACCAAGAGTTACCTGATCATATGGTGGTAAGGTGGAAATATTGGTTCAAAGAATTGGCACATCTTGGAGACATTGAAATCCCAAGATGGTACTTTGGAGAGTTGAACAATAGTCCAGACAATTTGGAGCTGCACATCTTTTGTGATGCAAGTGAGGAAGCCTATGCAACTTGTATTTATATAAAAGGCGCATTGCAAGAAGAAGTAAGTTGCAGGTTGGTTGCTGCAAAGAGTAGAGTAGCACCTTTGAAAAGGCTTTCTGTTCCAAGGTTGGAATTGATGGGTGCCGTTATTGCTAGTCGGCTTGCAATTACAGTGCGAAAGTCTTTGGCCCTCTATGAAATTCCAAGCTATTATTGGACAGACTCCACTATAGTTTGGCACTGGTTAAGAAGTCAGGCAAGGAAATGGAAACCATTTGTTGCCAATAGGGTGGAGGAAATTCAAGCGCACACAGATCCCAAGCAATGGAAGCATTGTCCAGGCATCCAAAACCCCGCTGATTTACCAACACGAGGAATTTCGGTGAAAGATCTTTCACAATCAAGTTTGTGGTGGAATGGGCCAGAGTGGCTAAAACTTGGAAGTGAAAACTGGCCTTCTAATCAGCCTATTGTAGGAGAATGCCAGGCTGAAGAAGCATGGGTGAGTGAGGTGAGAAAATGCGCTGTGAACAGTTGTCAAGTTATGCAGCAGG
Organism: Bathynomus jamesi; assembly: GCA_023014485.1. NCBI lineage: Eukaryota > Metazoa > Arthropoda > Malacostraca > Isopoda > Cirolanidae > Bathynomus > Bathynomus jamesi. Next base: position 147,181 of record JAJOZX010002976.1, on the reverse strand, counting down.
ACCCCATATTGAGGCTTGAGGACATTAGCAGTCTGAAAAGATTGTTAAGAGTGACAGCATGGATATATAGATTTACCAACAACATTAAGGGAGAAACAAGAAGGGAAGGAATTCTGAACAGTAATGAGATTCGGCAAGCCAGGAAATACTGGGTGGTATATGCGCAGAAGGAAAAATTTGGTGAAGAGCGGGAATTGCTCACCAGCCATCCATTACAGGTTCTACCAACACATTCTGCGCTCAAGGGTTTGGATGTGTTTTTGGATCAGGATTTATTGAGAGTAGGAGGTAGACTACAGTTTTCTGGGCTTCCAGAGGAGAAAAGACATCCAATTTTGCTACCTTCTGGGGGGCACTTTGTGGACCTTTTGATCCTGGATACTCATCATAAGCTGTTACAAGCTGGAGTTAGAGAAGTGATAATAGAGATTAGACAACAATTTTGGATTCTCAAAATTAGACAAGTAGTGAAAAAGGTCTTGCATAAATGTGTGGTTTGCAAGCGTTGGAGTGCAAAGCCTTATTATGAAAAGGTGGCTCCACTTCCAAGAGAACGGTGTGTCTATACTGCCCCATTTGATGTAGTGGGAGTAGACTTTGCAGGGCCAGTCTATGTGTATGAGCGAGGGGAGTCTAACAAAGGTTATATATGTCTTTTCACCTGTGCTACCACCAGAGCAATCCATTTGGAGTTGGTAAGCAACTTAAGTAGTGATGTATTTCTTTTGGCCTTTAAAAGGTTTGTGAACAGAAGGGGTTTCCCAAATAAAATCATATCGGATAATGCAAAAACCTTCAAAAAGGCTGCAAAGGAACTCCAAGAAATTTGGTCCTTGCTAAAAGAGGAAGGATTCCAATCCTACTTTTCACACCAAGGGGTACAGTGGGAGTTTATTGTTGAGAGAGCACCATGGTGGGGAGGATTTGGGAAAGGCTAGTGAGAAGTGTAAAGTGTCCATTAAAGAAACTTTTAGCTAATGCTCATTTGAGCAAAGAAGAATTCTCTACTGTTTTATGTGAAGTAGAAGCAATGGTGAACAGTAGGCCTATCACTTTTGTTTACAACAGTAGGCAGGATGCAGAGCCATTGACACCAAATCATTTTCTTTGTGGTAAACGATTAACATCAAACCCCAGTGTGCCAGAAGACTTGCAGCCCATCCAGAGCACTCAAGGAGAGTTAACCAGACGGTTCAGGTACCTTGAAGAGCTACAAGATCAGTTATGGAAGAGGGGCAGATGGAATACTTGCCAGAACTCAATTATTACCCATCAGGCAAGGTAAAGGGCTCCAATGCAAATTGTATCAAGGTGGGAGAAGTGGTAATGATTGGGGATGAAAGACCAAGGCAATGCTGGAAGCTTGGCATAATTGAAGAGTTGTTTGTTGGCAAAGACAATTTAGTTAGGTCTGCACTGGTAAAGACTTCAGGAGGAAAGTTAAAGAGACCTATACAAAAACTCTATGCTTTAGAAATCAGCAAAAACACAGATAGTCAAGATGAAACATTTGAGTTACAGCCTCATGAAGAAGGCTTGGCTAACCTTGCAGAAGGTAATGACAACAATGCCTCTTCGGTGGGGAGTGTTAGAAAATCTAGAAGAGGAAGAACCATTGTTGTCCCAAGGCGATACGATGACTAAGCTGATTGATGCAGCATTGCTTGTATATATATTAAGTTAAGGTGTGTATATATATCCATCTCATAATTGTAAGGTTAGTGAAAAATTAAATTAATTTAGAGCTAGCATTTTTGAGCTCTTGTGGCATCATTGTTTGGTCACACTGTTGGCATCATTTTGAGACGCTGCGCGTCTTTCTACTCGTTTGTGGAAGGTCGTACGTAAAGGTGTGGTTTGATAGAGAGCTCTCTTGCAATTCAGTTTGGTTGTTTAGATACATGATTGTTGCATCGTGCAATAGTCCAGGTTGCGTTGTTGTTGCAAGGTTCATAAAGAAGACCACAAATAGTACCCTTTTGTTTACCTTTTAAGTTCATGTAATTTAAGGTCTAAGGTAGGCCCGCATCGAGTCAGCAACCCTGAGGTTACCCTGAGGTAGGACCTAATAGGATCTCAAATCCGTAAAGTTTAATTTAGCTTAACTTGGGCTTTAGGTAGAACTTGCCCTTTAGAATTTGGCCGTTCACGGCTCAGCTGGGATTTCGAACCCGACAAATAAATAAAATAACAAATGTAGCGAGTGGCGTTCCTCAGGGTTCTGTATTGGGCCCCTTGCTTTTTCTTATATATATTAACGATTTAGATGTCGGCCTAGTCAGTACAATTTCAAAGTTTGCGGATGACACGAAGCTGGGTGGTAGGGCGATTAATGACGAAGATAGAGGTAAAATTCAGGAAGATCTGAATAAAATCGTTGATTGGTCAGTCACATGGCAAATGAGATTTAACGTGGATAAGTGCAAAATTATGCATATAGGTTCGCGTAACGGTAATTTTGCGTATAGTATGTCAGGGAAAGATTTAACAAGCGTAGAGCAGGAAAAAGATTTAGGAGTTATAGTCACTGGTGATTTAAAAGTAGCGAAACAAAGTACAGCGGCGGTCAATAAGGCGAACAAAGTGTTAGGTTTTATAGCTCGAAATTTTGAGTACAAATCGCGCGATATTATAGTTCCTCTTTATAAATCATTAGTTAGACCCCATTTGGAGTACGCGGTCCAATTTTGGAATCCGCATATGCGCAAAGATATAGACAAAATCGAAAGAGTTCAAAGACGAGCAACTAAGATGATTCCGTCTCTTAGGTCAAAGTCGTACGAGGATAGGCTTAAAGAGTTAAAATTGACTACACTCGAGACTAGGAGGTTAAGGGGTGATCTAATCCAGGTTTTCAAAATTATGAATGGGTTTGATAACGTAGATAGAGATAGCTTTTTCGAAATATCTCAATATAATAGGACTAGAAATAACGGGTGTAAGTTGACAAGTAGAAGGTTCGAGACAGCAGTTGCGAAAAACTTTTTTACGCATAGAATAGTAAATAGCTGGAATAGTTTGCCGGTAGAAGTAATTAGTAGCACGTCTATAAACATGTTTAAGAATCGATTGGACGCGCATGTTGATAGAAAGGGTATAGTTTAAGGTAGTAAAATTAAGGCTTTGTGAGGATAGATCCCACAGCTCAACACAAGTGTTGTGGGATATAGGGAGGCAGCGTCTTGGGTTAGGGGATACTCTCTGTCCTTACACACCCCATTTAAAGAGATTCCTCTGCCGAGCGGTGCCCCCCATAGTACTGTGAGGTATTGAAAAACTCATGATCTTCACTTGCCCCACAAACACCTTTAAATGGGAGACCCATAATGGGTGCACACACATTTCTACATTACTGTACAGTCTTTACAGCCACACCTACACTTTTCCTCGTAAGTGTATATATTGTAATGTATATGGTTGTAAATTTGACTTGGTCCGCAATCGATATGAACCGTGACTTGATGGATACCGTAATGAAATTGACTGGATTCTTTGGATCTGATATATTTGCATGTCCGTTATATAATAGATATAGAGTGTAACATATTTGTGGATAGTAGTCTATTATGACTTGCTCCTCTGGACCGAGAGATTCTATCTTTAGTTTTAAACCGATAATTAATTATTTTTAAATTGATAATTATTTAGTTTCGTAAAAATTGGTCGTTGCCAATTTACCGGCAGTTTTTAAATAAGTTTCTTATGTTCTTGTGGTTCGGAACCCACGTAAAATTGTAGGTCCCCTCCGCCACCACGGAGGACATACACAATACACGATTACGAACACAGTTAGGTAGACCAGCCATGAGTGGATCCTAGGGTCTTTGTTGGTCTGAAACATTATAACATTATAACATTTGGCAAGTTGGCAACCCTAGTTTGGCATGATAGTTCACTGTCAAAAGGGGGTGCATTTGAGATGAATAATTTAAGAAGCGTGATTGATACTAGAAAACTGCCAAAACGGGTGAGCCGACCAAGTTCGGTAAAACGTAACATCCATGTTCCATAACCCCCAAGGAAGCGAGGGGTAGACGTTTGAGTCTGGGCTACCTTAGTCCCCACCAACTCTACCATCCCACTACCAACTTCGGGCCTCCAATACAGTTTTCTCCACCATCTCTGGCGAGTGTTAATAATTTTTAATCCATGTTAATAATATTTAATCTGTTTATTAAATTTATTCACTGTTAAAGTTATGTTTTGGGGCCGAAATTGGGTTGAAAATTTTTTCGAGGAACACATTCCCTATTTATATATTTATGCCTATAGGAAATTGAGATCCGCGATACGACGATTCGCCCTACCACGCATTTTTCAAGAACACATATCCGTCGTATCTCGGAGTATCCCTGCATGAGTAAATGTTGATAAGAATTTATATAAATGTAGCAAAATATCTAACAGGAAACAAAGAAGAGAGGTTTATGAGATGTATAACTGGAGACGTTATAGTCTCGCTCGACATACTAGAGGTTGTATACCCCGCAACTTTGTCAGGTAAAGCGAAACACCGAATCCTTAAGGTTGGGGTAGTACTTTATGTCCGGTGGTGATCCCGTATGCATCGTTGCGTACGTAATTGATTAGTGCGTTTTCGGTCCACAGGTCCAAGCATCGTGTCCACTTCATTAAGAATAGGAAATAGATCTTACATAATGGACGAGTTTTAAATTTTATGTACTTCACCCTTGACCACCTTAACAAGTAAAAAGCCCCCAAAATCGGAGTTGAAAAGGTTTAAATTGCGGAAAACAAGCCCTCTTCAAATTTTAAAATAACGAAACTTATTGATGAGAAGAGTAGAATATGCTATGTTGGCATGGTTATGTAGAGAAAATTAATAACTAGAGAACTATGAAAAGAGGTGCACAATAGTAAGAGCATAGGTGTGAGAAGTAGAGGAAGACCGTATAACAAATGAAAGGACGTAGCTTATTAGTAAATGTGAATAAACGGGATGATATGAATGTGGCACAAGAGTTAACGAGAAACAGAGATGAATGGAAGCGGTTTGCGAAGTATATAAATGGAGATTGATCTCGCCTTACTAGAGGTCAGTGCTGTGCTCGTTACTTTATAAATGTAATGCCGTTACCGTTACCAATCTAAATGTAACGCCGTTATCGTTACAGATACCATTTTTAAAAAGTAACGATAACGGCACCCTTACTCGTTACCGTTACTTTTAATGAAATGTAAATATATTATATATATGCATAGGTATATTATAATTTATATATACAAAAAATATTATATAAACATTCGCTTGTGCGAGTATGTGTTGGTTTATATCCACTGGTTAATGCATAGGATATGAAGTCTGTGCATGCCTTCATTGCGTTGTTATGACTTATAAGGCGTAATATTTTCAAATAAAGTGAAACAAAATTACTGCAAGATTTATTACTAAGAATTGCAACATAACAGAGGATGTAGCATATTATTGATACTAATTTACTAATGCTAGAATATACCAGGAAAGTTTAGTTTTGCAAAACAATATGAAATACTAAAGAAATGAATCAAATGAGTTATTGTGCATGGCAATTATAATTGAAATTTATTAGCTAAATATACAAACTTAAGAACTATTATTCAAAAGATCTTTATTGGCCTTTAAGAAAACAAGTTTCTCAAAAGCTGCATCTAAGAGCGAGCCTCGTACTGAAAAAAACCCGCTCAACAGCGGCACTAGATGCTATAGGAGTGTTAAGTTTAATAAACATATTTTTAAAGTTAGTGGATGGGAAGGATGCAAAGCTAACGTGCCGTGAAGGCCCAGATGAAAGGAATGATGAAACCACTGTTGAACTTAGGTCCCTCCCTGCTCCAGGGTTCTTCGCCTCTTTACTTTGACAGTGCTGTCAGTGTAGGGGGAGAGGGTGGATAGGGGTAGGCTGCCAGCATGCCAACGGCCAACATGCACACCTCGCTCATAGTGAAGGGACAAATTTTTAACGGTTAATGAATAAAGTGAGGATCGAAAGAAACTAATTGCGAGCTACGATAAAAAAAGTAACGAGTAACGACTAACGAATGTATTTCCCTAAAAAAGTAACGGTTACTGAAAGTTACTTGATTTGAAATGTAACGCCGTTACCGCTACCGTTACTAAAAAAGTACCGCGTTACGTAACGGCCGTTACTGTCCATCTCTGCTAGAGGTATACCCTCAACCTTGTCATGAAAGACAACAGTGGATCCCTAGGGTTTGGGAGATACCAAAAATTTTCATGAATTTATTAGGAAATAGTAGTACTATAACCTAACTAAGGACATTCTAGAAACAAACTTAGATGAATTTGGGAGGGAATCTAAAATCTTTGAACTAGTAAAGGAGATTGTAGACACCAATCGACCAGGGAAGTACTCCGGGAGGTACGTTAGGCAGGAGACGGTGTGCTGGAACTCCTGTTTCTCCTGTCACTGTCCTCCTTAGCTGATCTTTTTCCGTGTCTCATCTACTGTGAGCAGTCCCGCATACTCTCAAACCTACACATGCATTTTACGCACTACAGTCTTTTCAAAATTATTAAAATAAATTGCATTATGAGCCTCAGAGACCTTGCTTTTGGTTCTCTTCCTTATAAAGTGGGCGGGGGTGCGGGCATCCGCCCTTGACTGCTCCTTTTTACATTTAAAAAAAATGTATAAAATTAATATTTAATGAATTTTAAAACTGTTCGAAGTCACCGCATTTTATAGCATTTTATTCTCTTATCTTCGTACGTGTAAATAATTTGAGTCTTTTCAGTACCGAGCTCAAGTCCCCACTGGAGAATGGAAAATGGTTTCTTAGATAATGTAGGTACATAATATCCCAAACTTCTATAAACCCACATACATGGGCGCGGGCGTAACTTCGACAGCTGCACCTGCATCAACAGATTAGCTGGTCAGCCCAACTCAACTCCAGGCTGCGGCAGAGGGAAAATGAAGGAAAAAAAAAGTAGTTTCGCTCGTACTTTATTGACAAAAAAGTACAACACTCCGTATTCAAATAAGCTATCTCTTTTTCTTCCTATCAAGGTGGCCTCCTTTCTTCTTTTTCGATTTCTTATTTGGTTTCCATTTCGAGGTTTTATTGACAGCTGAACAGCTCCCTTCGTTACTCAAACTGTCGTCGTCATCGTCCTCCTCCTCAATAGCATCACTCTCAGCTATCGCTTCTCTTCCTCCTCCAAACCCAATCTATCAAAAAAGTTGCGCCGCACTGAAAACAGGATAAAAAGAATAAAACCATTATACTGCATTCGCTTTTGAAATGCAAAAACATTTTAATCGTTTTCGACGAGTTTTTATTTTTGATTAATCCTTCAGATACATGGTAACCCCGACACACCTCCGAGATTTTATCAAATTATTTTAAAGCTTCGTGTCGAACATTAACCGAAATATTCTATCGCTAAAATTCCAGAATCCAGACGCAGTTCGAAGAGAGAGAGAGAGCCATACTTACTAACCTAAGCTAAGGTAAGGTAAGCTATTGTCAACTCTCTCCGAATTGCGTCTGGATTCTGGAATTTTACCATTCCTTCACATCCTATTAAACACTTTTAAAACCAAGAGACGATGACAAGACCCGTAATTGACTACCTTTTCTGGACTGTCTAATGTCCCAAACTTTAAAATTATTCTTCTTGTTATCTCCCCCTAAGCTCAAAACGAAAGGAGAGTCCGGAGAAGAGGAGACGGTGTGGATAATGCCGATACCGGGATCTTTCTCCTCCACTAACTTTGCCTTCGGTTGAAGAACGTCCCATATTTTCACGGTCTCATCTTCCGATACCGTTATAAGACATCCTGGACACTCGGCGTTCATCACGATACCTGAAATGTATCACTCGCAATAAAAATCCGTATTCATTCTTACCTATCAAAAGTTTATACTCGTACTCGTACGTAATGGATAATAAGCATTGATTTTTATTAAGTTAATATACAACTTACACAGAACTAACCTCACTGGAATTTTATTATTATTATTATATAATTATTATAATAATCTTTATTCAGAAAGAACACATTACATAAAATATACATTACATCATACTGGTTTACACAATGTTGGATTAACGTTTAATTTTTGTAGTTTAATTATGGTATTCTTATCTGAATATGCCGTTGGGAAGCATGACAGCTTTTCCGGCAAAAGTCTTTGAGATTCATTTCTATTTTCACGTAGGAAAATGTCAAATATAAAGAGAATTTGTGGAAAATAAAATAATGTTGCATTTAGTTAACTCTCATCATTACAAATGGTTCACGGTGTCCACTTCTTAACTGTAAAAGCACTATAAATGCTCAAACGTAAATACTAATCACGAGAGGAGCCCTACAAGGTCATGTTCTGAAGATTAGTTTATACTCTGGAAAGAAATGAAATACAAAGAATGTGACCTCTCGACTTTTTTAAACAAAGGGAGAAGAGAATCCAACGACAAACTAAACTCAACACCTGAAAAGCAATAAATTGTTATCGGCTTCAAGTTCACTTAACCTACACCATGAACATTATAATTTATTAAGAGACTTTATTCAAACATTCTGACAATGACGCAACCTTTGATAAGAAAGCCTTACATCCAGGGCTGTAAAAATGTGTACTCCACACACTTGCCAGGTAACAAAACCTACTAACCATACGCTTAAAATACTATCTTTAAAACTCCAGAATGCACTCGCCATCTTGTACATTTAATTTGTTACCAGCGAGCGGACGAACGAGTTTTCAACCATATAAACTAAAAAATTGCGCGAAGGTGATGTGGATGTTCTTTGGACTAGGCTAATACGGAGCGTTGTTGCTTTCAGTGATGAACCACGTACGGAAGCATCGTCAGTACAGACACGCTATTTGCTTGCCAATGCTACTGCGAGCTGTTTGTACCCTGGTAAAGGTTCCGCGCGTCGGTCCCTCTCCGCAGCAGAAGCCAGGCTGGTGGCCCCACCTCTAGACCTGGTTGATGATAGAGTTGCCTTCTTGGGTTTTTCATCTCGCATAGCCAAAGGGACCAGACCGATCAGGGATCGTCCTGAGCAAGGTGTATAGTCTCCTTTTGAATACGTTCAAAAGGAGAACGAGAAACTGCGTTCCTGATGACATTTGATAACTGGTTAGTTTTGGCCCTCTGGCTACAAAGCTATTTCCTCCTTCAGAATTGAAGATGTTCCTTATTTGGCCTTTAGTTTTGAGAACACTACAAATTCTACCTTTCCTATTTTCTAATGTTGTTTGGATGGTTAATGGGTTCAATTTGATGTTAAATACTAGTTTCTCTTATTTTCTATGCTTATATTATAGTGTACATCCTCCTCATCCTCATCCTTCTCTTCTTCGAAACAAAGCGTTACAATGTCACAACTTTCCGATCTTCTGTAGTTAACACAAAGCGTGTGTGAAAACCGAAAGTGTGACAAGATGGTAAACGAATCCATCTTAACTGTCTCCTAGTTTTGGGAAACTAATTCTTTACCATCTAAATTTACATTATTTATAAAAATTAGACTCAGAACGTAAAAATTTTGGGTTCGACTCCTGCCGCCCTGTGCTACTAATGTTCGAGTTTGGGAATCTCTGTGGTTAATTCGTGCATTTTCAATACCGTCGTAATACTTTCCTTTTCTAAAATAATAATAATAATGTTAGTCATATAATAAAGAAATAAAAGTGTTAACCCCTCCTTCTATGGCCTCGGTTGGTTTGAAGTCGACGGGAGTTCTGGTTAGGAGGCAGCAACGGATTTGTTACTTGCAGTAGTTTCTTCTATACTACTCTCCGAGTTCTTCTATAGTGGCTCGGAGGATTCTGAGAGGCTTATTAAATTCTCTGAGGGTTCCTCGCGATTCTTCTTGTAACGTATCGGGAGATTTTAATGACTAAGTTCTCTGAAGGGAGCACGGCTCGAAGGAGAAGATAAAGACTTTCTTACTGTAATTTACTGCTAAAATGTTACAGGTAATGCTCAGCCTCGTAGTCTAAATCAGAATGCATAAAGTTTTGTACACATATTGGTAGTCACACAATAGGTAGCTGAATGAATAATTAATAAAATTAATAAAGGATAACGGTCAAGATAAGATATGGACGTATGGATGAATATGGTCGAATAATATTTTTACTGCATAACACCAGACAGGACACAACATATAAATAATGACTTATAGAGAATGAAGTGTTTATTATTATTATTAAGGAATTTACCATACATTGAATACAAAAGATATCCACATACTAAACACGTGATTATGTATTCAAGGTATGGAAAACGTGAAGGGAATCAAGTTAGTTACTTTATGACGTTACAGTTTTTCAAATTATGCCATACGTCAATTCATAATTAATACGCCATAGTTATTTAAGTCGTACGTACAGTACAAGTCATTATTGGGAGAATTTAGAAGAGATGAATTAGAGCAATATAGTAATGAAAGGTTTATAGCCATTATTAAGGAATTGGGTACATTGGAGGAAGAATTAAGTAAATGAATGAAGAAGTACAAACAAGGGTTCACATCATGTCACATGCAATGTGAAGGGATGAGGGTTAGATGCAAGACAACAATAATTAATTATCATAAAGTCTATAATAAATGGAAAATGGAGATATGGGTAATAATGTGATGGAAATGTTAAACGATCTAAACCGTCGAGTGTCTTGTTTGTACTTTAAGGGAATGAAATTAAGGGACATTCGCTTCTCACAACGAACCTCCAATGACACAAACATGGATACGACTTAACGATAGAAATGGTAGATAGCATGGTTGTGACATTGCAAAAATAGAAAGCAACAAATAAAATTTTATCCAAACTCGCGTTAGGCGATTTTGGTTCTTATGTAAAAATGAATATTTGACTATATAGGAATTATTCATTGTTCATTTTTACACAAGTACACATAATCTTCGTCAAGTACAGTAAAAGTTAATTTATACCTGTGCAAGTCTTGTTGTGAGCCTGTATTCGCTGCAAGGGCTTTCCATGACGTGCATCTATGGAATAAACAGCTCCCGTGTCAGTACTTGCCTGAAATTGCATTGCTGTTAAAAATATAAACAATTCAGTTCAAATCAATGATATGAAAATATTACAGGAAAAAAAATGTGGTTTACAAGACCGCAGACAGAAACGCAGAAACATGCTACATTTCTTACTCCTTTGCTGAAAATGATGAAATAAGCGTTAAACCTATTAAAGTATCAAGATTTCCTGACTATTCTGACATTTTGTTCTGACATTTTGTTTCTGTCTGGGGTCTTGTAAACCACATTTTTTTCTGTAACTACTCGGCAAATTTCCGAGATAAATAATCTAAGAAACGTTACGTTTGTCGCTGTTAAAATTAATGATATTAATCATTCAGAAAATAGAGGTTTAAAATCTTTCTTGATCATTAAGTGATCATAAGCGAAGTTCAGTGGATGTTAAGTTCCTAAAATCAAAATTCAAATAATTTTGCAAAATAGGAGAAACAGCCAACTAATCAATATGTTTTCTACTGCAGTATCTTCAGCCCATTTCCTACATTCAATGGGATAATTATAGTGTTTTAATACTACGACAAAATCTGCACTGGAAACTGTAACTATAACACGCTATGGTACTACCGGTACTACTACAATAAATACAAATATTATAACAACTGAAGACTCTCCCCTCATCTTCTGAAAAAAATATGAAAAGAGGAGTGAAAAGAAAAAGCTCAAATGAAAACACTTACAAAAAAGCTCAATGAATGACTACTCGTGGGATCCCATGTCACACACTCAACTTCTCCATCCAACTCCCAAGTTTTACAATTATCTTCAGTTAAACAATCAAACAATTTGACATTTCTGTGCAGAGAATTTTGATTTTAATACAAATAAACAGAATGCACGTTCAATCAAGAGACCACTCACTGACTAAATCTGGTTAAATTTATGAATTAGAAAATAATCTGCCTACAGAATAGAGCAAGATTCACAAATAAAACCTGACGTACATATAGGTAATAAGTTACCTAAAGTTAACAAATTATCAAGACCTAGGATATTAGTTTTAGTAGAAATACTGCATTCCTTCTTCGCAGGTAACGATTAATCCTGGATACCTGATACCTTATTCCAGTGATGACTATGTACTTGCTTATTAACGGATTCGAGTCTAGTCCGAAGTTCAAGATAAGCCTACTTTAGGAAGAATAACAACGGGTTTTTAACAACGTAAGGTAGATAATCGAGAAAATTCACGTTATAAAAACGCTTCTCATCTCCCACACTTATGCTACAATAACCTCCTGAGCTGTAACACTTTGGAGTAGACGCTTAATCGCATCTTACACTAAAAATATAAAAAAGTTATTTCCTACTAGCCTATACAGTATAAACTTACTTGTCACAAGACCCAGCTAAAAGATAATGATTCTCTTTAGAATGCCATTTCAAATCTTGAACTCTTCCGGAAAATTTTTTAAATTTTTGAGCTTCTTTACATTCTTGAAGATCCCACAGAATTATCGATTTATCAACAGACCCGCTAGCTAAAATATGTCTGAGAGAAAATTCAAATACAATAGTTAATATTATTAATAAATAGAAATATATTCCTTATTTATTGCCGAACTGTCGTTACTGATTTAAATGGAGTGACGTAATATCGTCGTAACATTTTCTGGCCACAAAGCTGACAAATATATCTTACGGACGTTGGATCATATAAGCATTATACTTATACAAACAATATTTATTTCTATACAAATTTTACAACTTTCGTACATTATATTGAAAATATTGTATAGATGCCTAAATATAACCTACAGTAAAAAATCAGTACCCTTTTATCTTCATTATAAATTAAATGTAAATACGCTTATTTCAACTAAATCCAACAGAACATATTACGTTAATATCACAAGTGCCATCCATAGGTTTCAATAGTCGGGATTGACTTCATCGACCAATGTATCCCGACTATTGCGAATGATGGTACATAATAAGGGTCTTGGTATTAGAGCTATTTGATAATACCAGGATGCGAGGAGATTGAATAGACTATTACTGATAATTCCACAACGTTATCATAACCATAAACTTAGATATAGAGATTGAACTAAAATTACCACTTACTCTAAATCTTTATTCCATCCGAGGCAGAGAACAGCATCACAGTGACCGATTCGAGATATTTTCTTTTTTTTCTTTGGTTCTTGCCCCAATACAAACGCGGGTTCTAGAGTGTCGATTAAATCCAAATCCCACACTTCAATAATCGGAGACATACTTCCAATAGCAACCATATTTCCTGTATAGAAGAAAGAAAAGTCGCGATATAAAATGCGCAAGTACGAATGAACTGAAAAATTAATAGCAGCATCATTACCACACTCGGGACTTTAGTATCCTACTGATTATTAATAGTAAAATTAAAAACATACGCGAGAAGCTTTCTCAATTCCCTAAAATAAAGGAAGAGTTAATTCAAATGAACTAAAATAACCTACCAGGCTTTAAATTCTCTTCAGTCGGGTCATAATTGAGCCACTCCATACACAGAGGAACAGCAGGAAGAAAGATGTCATGATGGACATAAAGACTGCTTTCTTCACTATTATTATAAACTATAAAATTCAGAAACCTTAGTTTTATTACACTTCTAAAAAAATAAATAATCAGGTTTTAACTACTTATACTAAAATTTTATACCAATACTGTACCGAGAGTTTCAACTGTTGAGATACACTTGGCCACACCTTTATTTTGGCTCAGTGTATCCTCATTATTCAACCCAACTGAACAACTTCAAAAAAATTCTGCTTCAAAACCTAAAATTTCTAAAAAGCATAAAAAACTACTAATCGGCAATAATCCGTTTTTCTTTGGCTATTTTATTCTTTCTGATGACAGTAATAAAATTTTAAGAAAAAAATCCAATCATTACTAATTATTTGTTTTCTAGAAATTGTTTCTGGGCAAACTTTTTTCTAAAACTACATTACCCACGTTTTCCTACAGCAACATTAGTTGCATAAAATACGATTTGTATGTTCTCAATATTGAAAGTAAATTGTAATATATAGGCAAACTTCATATAAAAAGAGTACGCAGATTAAAAGACAAACACTTCCAAAAGAAGTTGGCTTGAGGATATAGTTAATTATATTGAACACCATTGTATTATAATAATAATAATAATAATCTTCAGTTAAAATAAAATAGGAACCATAAGAAAAACTGTAAACTTAATGTCAAATGAATATTATTGCCTACCTATTTAATGCAATTTACAAGTTAGGATCATACATTTTTAAACCCAACTCCTTAGTGACATAATAATTAGGTTTCTCTCTGTATTACTGCTTTAATAACATTTTAGTTAGTAGCACTCTGAGAGTATTTTAGTAATTAATCTATGTAACTGGTATTAAAACAAATGAAAAAACTTTGAGAAAATATTGTAACTGTTTAAAATAAAAATGGATTTTTTTAAGTTGATTAGGTTCATTTGAAGGCACTCTGAATTAATCTTGAACTCATAAAAATGATGAATAACTAGTTAACTGAAAAACTGCACACACCATAAACTTCTAAAATAGCAGCATCTCCATCCACGTGTCCCACCATTATTAAATTATCCGAAGGTAAGATTTTGTGATTTTCTGCTTCACTTTCATTGTCATCTTCTTTCACTGTGACATTTGGGTCCTCTTCATTATCAGCATGCACTGTTAACTTTCCTAATTTGAATATGGCTTCTAATCCCTCTGCCAAAAATTGAGAGAGCTTATATTAAAAGCAAAAAGATTTAAGTCCAATGTATGTACTGTATGAACTGTCTGTGTAGCATAATAGTGTACAATCCCCTTGTTGCCTGTTATAAAACAAACTACAATTTGCCTATAAGATAAAACAAAAATGTTACTTATTAAAAGTTCATGTCAAATTAACCATTCACCTTTTTCAGTGTCATAATTAGCAAAATTATATCTCTTCTCAATTTCTTCTTTATCATCATCACCACCCATGTTTGTTTCATCATCATTTACCAAATTTTCTTCGCTGTTGTTTTGGTTTCCATTACATTCTTCTTTCATTTCTACATCTTCACTTCTTGCTTCAGGTTTAAGGGAAACTATCTTCATATCATCTTCCAGTGCTTCCAATTCAAGTGCTGCATAGTCATTTTCTTGCACCTCTTCCAATTCTCTAAAATATAGCTACCAGTTCAACTCTCACATGCCAATGATTAAAGATCTAAAATTAAGGTACAGCTAATCAACTGTCTCCTAAACAATTCTAAAAATAAAAATTGATCATTAAAAATTGTCAATGCTTCTATGTTCTGACAATGACTTCCTTGAAATTCCATGAAAATTAGAAACTAACAGCATAAAGAAGCCTAAGTTCAATGCAGTACAGTACATGGTACATTGTTTGTTTATACAAATGAAGGTTTCCAACAAACATTATTCAGAGCAACATCAGGCTCGAGGATCTACAATATTTGTAATGAAAAATTAGGCCATGTAAGTGAAGTGATTCTCAACCTTTTAACGCATGGGACCCATTTTCAGTCCATAACCACATCAACCAAAATCTTACATTACTTATCTAAATCAAAGGAAAAGTACTTGTAACATGATTAAATTAAAAATATTATAATTAATTTCATAAATAATTATGAAACATGAACAAATATGGATTTTCACTTTTCACAAAAAACCTTTTAGTACTGTATGTCCCAGTAACCCCAAGAAAATTGCTCAGCAACTTCATTTTGGGTCCTGGACTACCGGTACTATGTTGAGAACCACTGCCTTATCCTAATACCAAAATTTTTCAACCACCACCATTTCAGAACAAAGACATTTTCTCTTTTTTTTAAGTTTCTAAGCAGAATTAGCCCTCTTATAATGGAGTTTTAGCAAATAAAATTGAATTCTCATGACTAATATGTGCCAATATTAGATTTAGCTAAGAGTAGCTTACAACACAGCCCCTACTCACAATAGATTTTCTGATGTTGCTTTGATGATTTTTGCTAATTCCTCTTTCGTAACTTCAATCTGAAATAATAATAATGTACCAAAACATAGAAAAAAGACAAACCCCTAGCAAACAAACTTAAATTAGTTGACTAATATTTTCAAAATGGATCCACCACTCTTTATTTTAGAAAATTCCAAACTATGCCTTATGACCTTTTTAAAGTAGGTTATAAAGTATTTATACTATATGCGCTCTCCTATGAACAAACTGATAATTAAAGTATGAGTACTGCAGAGCTTAAAAATATATTATTGAAAAAAAGATTTGAAATAAACTTGCCTAAAAAGAGAGAAATGTTGTTTATTGCTTAGCTACTACCTATTGTTAAACCTAATTTGCTAAATTAAGCCTAGTATAGGTCCTCATCTACTACAGTAATTTTTAATTCATCGCAGTCCGAGTCACTACAATTTGAAAATTTATGGCTATGGTAATGGTAGTGGGTTCACAAGAGCAAAGCTTAATTCTAGGTTACCCATTAACTCCACTATGCCATAGCCATAGGAAGTCTAAATATTTTTATCTAAAAAATTTAATGGACAACCATAATAAGCAAAATTAAACAAACCTTTTCTGGATTCTGCTTTGCTACTCCTCGAGGTACCCAAGCAGTACACGTCACTGCATTAATCCTATCATCACTCATTTTAACTGAATTAGCATTATTTAATGGCACTGAAACTAACACTTGATGAATTTAAGCTGGAAACAAAGAATTAAAAATTTTTGGCCTCCAGAAACAAATGTTTCTAATGTGTAACATGCATTAATCATTGTAGATATTTAAAATATAAATCATTGTAAATATTTTTTAAAATATTGCTATTTAAAAAATATGATGTATTAGAAATTTTCAACTAACAAAAATATTACAACTTAACCTAACCAATCATCAATATGTGGTGGCCCCCCGTTAATACGTAAGTACCCTTTACTATTAACACTGGTCTCCAGTAGTAAATATTTACCTTTTTTTTAATTTTTATAATTTTGGATAATGTTTGGGGTTAGGTTAGGTTAGGTTGTTTTAGGTTCTGCCAATTTTGAAGGTGAAATTTATGTTTTCCTATGGTTTTTGATGGGTTTTGTATTAATCTGACTTTCAAAATCTTCGGAAACCACTAATTTTTGCAATTCTCCCCACCCAGCATATTGAAAAACATTGAAAACCAGCTTTTAAAACTTTAGAACATAAGAAACTTTTATAGTGGGCACACTAGGGGCCACTTCAGCCCATCAAGGTGGCTCCACTATGTAAAACCTGCCTGTACATTGGCAACAACCAATTTTTCAAAACTAATTATCAATTTAAAACTAATTTAAAACCCCCAAACACACCAACCTCAAAATTTTCAGATTCCATTACAGAGGTAAGAAACTTAGTAAAAGATCTACACTCTCCAACCCCAAATATTTTTCTCTGTGGTGATTTTAATTTCCCATTCATGAAATATAAAAGGATAGGAAAAAATATATGTATCCACCAGGACAAGGGGGGGCACACAAGAAGACCAGGAGCAGGTAAAAATGCTACTAGCTTTAGCTGATGATATATGTTAACGCAAGAAATAACAGAAAACACAAGAAAAAACAACTGCCTAGATTTGGTATTCACAAACAACAGTAATCTAATTGATAATGTAGAAATCTCCCCAACTATGATATCAGACCACAATATCATTGAAATAACAACTAATATAAAGGCAACAGGAAAGGAACAAACACGCACAACAGAACGAAGCAAATTCGAAATTTTTAATTTTCACTCCAAAGCTATAAACTGGGAAGATGTGACATCCAGCATGGAAGTAATAGATTGGAAAACCATTTTCGAGGCCAAGACAACAGAAGAGATGCTAATGACGTTAGAGGAGAAGACGTTAGAAATTGTGGAAAAACATGTCCCAAAGATACAACAAAGAGGAAAGAGAAGCAGGTTCGAAAGACAAAAGAGGGCATTGTTCCGAAAGAGAAAAAGAGTGACTGCAAAATTAAGTAATTGTAAAGATGATAACATCAGAAAAATATTAAATGATAAACTACAAAGTATCGATGTCGTCATACAGGAACAAATCGAGAAGCATACAGAAAAAGAAGAAGATGACGCTATAGAAGCGATAAAGGTTAACTCAAAGTACTTCTAGAATTTCGCAAAAAGAAGTCGAAAAACCAAGCGACTATCGGACCTTTAAAAAATGAGAACAGTGATTTATCTGATGATCTAACAGAAGTATCTGAAATATTAAAAGCTCAGTATGAATCATCTTTCAGTATCCCAAAAACTGACAAATTGATTGGCGATAGAAACGCGTTCTTTGAAGAAGAACCACAAGGGGAAAGTATAATGGATTTCGACTTTACGACGGATGATATTACACAAGCCATAGGGAAACTAAAAATACACTCAGCGGAAGGACCGGATAAATGGAATGCCACACTGATCAAAAACTGCAAGAATGCAATCGCTGAGCCCCTATACTGGATATGGAGACGATCATTAGACACGGGAGAAATACCAGGCATCCTGAAGAGCGCGAACATAGTCCCAATATATAAAGGAGGAGATCGATCCCAGGCCAAAAACTATAGGCCAGTGTCGCTTACATCTCATCTCACTAAAATATTTGAAAGAATAGTTAGACAGAAAATCTATGACTTTTTGGAAACTCAGAAAAAATTCAATGATAACCAACACAGGTTTCGATCAGGCAGATCATGCCTATCACAACTAATGGAACACTACAACAACATTATTGATTCACTTGAAAGTAATGAAAACTATGATGTACTATACACAGACTTTGCTAAAGCGTTCGACAAGTGTGACCACGGAATCATAATACATAAACTGAAATATATGGGAATAACAGGAAAAGTAGGGAAATGGATATATAATTTCCTTAGTGAGCGGAGGCAAGTCGTTACAGTACAAGGAGTATCTTCATCAGAATCAGAGGTCCTCAGCTCAGTACCACAAGGAACAGTATTAGCTCCACTACTCTTCATAATCATGCTAACTGACATAGATGAGGACGTTACCAGAGACAGCACAGTAACATCCTTTGCGGATGACACAAAGATCAGTAGAAAATAAGAAACCCAGAAGACATAGGATCTCTACAAACTGACATAAACAAAATCTACAAGTGGACTGAAGACAACAATATGAAGTTTAACACAGAGAAATTTTAGCTATTACGGTACGGAAAAAGAGAAGACCTAAAGTGCATGGAATATTATACCCCAAAGGGACAGGAAATTCAGAGAAATTCCAGAGCAAAAGATTTAGGGGTTGTAATGACAGATGATGCGAAATTTGAAACACAAAATAAGATAGCAGTAAACAGAACAGAGAATAACGGGTCAGATATTGAGAACCTTTAAACGAAGGGATAGGAATGTAATGATTCCTCTACTGAAAACCCTGATCATACCCAAATTAGAATACTGCTCGGTCCTAACTTCCCCATATAAAAAAAGAAGACATTAGACAGCTGGAGGGGATCCAAAGAAGCTTCACAGCCAAGATCAATGGGTGCAAAGAACTAAATTACTGGGAAAGGTTACGAGAACTAGACCTATATTCACTGGAAAGGAGAAGAGAGAGATACACCATTATTTACACTTGGAAAATAATGGAGAAACTAGTCCCTAATCTTACTCTGAATCCCATAACTCCCCAAACAACGATGGAAAGTAGAAGCGGTAGACTGTGTCGTATTCCCAAATTGAAGGCGAGAGAGGGAACATCCTTAACCCTGAAAGAAAATAGTTTTGTAGTGAGAGGACCAAAACTGTTTAATCAGTTGCCCAAAGACCTAAGAAACACAAAGGGAGTTGCAGTGGAAATCTTCAAAAGAAGACTAGATGCCTGGCTCAGAACAATCCCCGATGAGCCAGGCGTACCTGGCTATGTGAGGTGGAGAGCGCAAGAATCCAACTCACTACTTCACCAGGCCAACTCGAGAGGAGGGGAAACAAGCTTGACCTTCGCGAAATGAGAAATCATCGCGCGGAACCTTTGTAAGGTTGTAAGGTAAGGTTGTAATTAATTATCACTTTAAAACTGAAGATAGAATTTCTGGATCCAGAGGATCAAAGTCATAATAGGTTACTATCCACAAATATGTTACACTCTATATCTATTTATAACTGACATGCAAATATATCAGATCCAAAGAATACAGTCAATTTCATTATGGTACCCATCAATACCAGTACCTTGCCAACCAAAAATAAGTCACGGTCCATATCAATTGCGGACCAAGTCACAATTTACAACCATATACATTACAATATATATACTTAGGAGGAAAAGTGTAGGTGTGGCTGTAAAGACTGTACAGTAATGTAGAAATGTGTGTGCACCCATTTAAAGGTGTTTGTGGGGCAAGTGGAGATCATGAGTTTTTCAATACCTCACAGTACTATGGGGGGCACCGCTCAGCAGAGGAATCTCTTTAAATGGGGTGTGTAAGGACAGAGAGTATCCCCTAACCCCTATATCCCACAACACTTGGGTTGAGCTATGGGATCTATCACCTAAATGCACATAATATATATGAAATAAACTAGTACCATTCAAGCAATAAAAATGGGCTTAAACACTATCACTAGATGTCCCTTGCAGACATCAAACTATCCAACCTTCTTTTGAAAGAATAAAGTGTATCTGAAGTTACCACTTCTTCTGTCAGACTGTTCCAAAACTTAATTACTCTGTAAAACTATGTTTTCTTAAATTTGTTCTACATCTTGGCTTAAATAACTTCATACTATGACCTCTAGTCTGGTTATTGTGATCTTTAATGAAAAGAGAATCAAAATCTATCTTATCCAACCCTTTTATCATTTTATACACCTCTATCATATCTAGGGTTGCCAACCGTCCTTTTTTGTAGATTTTTGTCCTTGTCCTTTCTTGAGTTCGGAAAGGACGCCATTTGTCCTTTTCTGATAACAATCTTGTTCCAAACAACAGTTTTATAACAAATCTTTTGTTTAAAAGAAAATATAATTATAAAGTCTTAAGTCGAGTAACATTTTATAAATTCATTTCTTCACTTAAATGTTAACGTTCCGTGTAGCGGAAAAGTATAAATTTAAAAATAAATATTGTTACCATAAATTTTGTCAATGCGTCAATATCTGTATATCAATAAAAATATTTACTTTAAGAAAATATGCAATAAAAAAGCATGCAGTATAAATTGTAATAAATTATAAATAAAATTTTACTTCTTTCCCTAACCTTGTAGACAGTATATTGGAATTGATGTTCTTGTCCTTGTCCTTTTTTTCAAACTTCATAGAGTTGGCAACCCTAATCATATCACCCCTTAACCTCCTCCTTTTTAATGAGAACATGTTTAGATATGCCAGTCTTTCCTTATATGTCAATTGTCTTAATAGATGGGATCATTCTTGTTGCTTGTTTCTGTACTTTTTCCAGTTTTTCAATATCTTGTATCAAATAGGGACTATTAAATTGAATACAGTATTCAAGGAGGGGTCTCACATATGAAATGTATAGTTGCTTTATAATATTGGGTGATTTGTATTCAATGTGTGTCTGCATGAGATTGAGTCTAGCATTTGCTTTATTTCTGATTTCCATACAATGATTTGAGGGTTTAAGTTCATTAGTCACAGTGACACGCAAGTCTTTCTCTTTATCATCATTTTTAATCTAAATTTCATTCATATTGTATTCAAATTCTGGATTTTTTGGCCCAATATGCATAACCTTGCACTTATCAACATTAAATCTCATCTCCCACTTATCTGCCCAGGCTGTTACTCTGTCTAAGTCTTTTTGTATTGTCATTGCTCCTGCTACTGACTTAACATTATGGCCTAATTTTGTATCATCAGCAAATTTTGAGGTTTTACATGATAGGCTCTTCTCTAGATCATTTATATGGACAACAAAAAGCAGAGGTCCCAGCACAGACCCCTGTGGGACTCCGCTCAATACGGGTCTCCAAGTAGACTTATTTCCATTTAGATGAACTCTGGCTGAGAAACAGAAAACATTCTTCTATCCAGTCAGCTATATGACCTCTTATACCATGGGCTCTAACTTTTACCAACAATCTTGCATGAGGAACAGTATTGAATGCCTTTGCAAAATCTAAGTATACTATATCTACTGGCTCTTTATTGTACAAATGCAATAGGACTCCATCATAAAATTTAATTAAGTTGGTTAGACAGGACCTTCCATTTCAAAAGCCATGCTGGCTATCATTTATAAGGTTGCACTCTTTAAGGAACTCAGTAACTTTACCTCTAATGATACTTTCAAGTAATTTGCAAATAATGGAGGTGAGGCTGATGGGTCCGTAGTTTTTTGCCACGTTTCTATTTCCTTTTTAAAGATTGGAGCCACATTTGCTCTCTTCCAATCCTCTGGAATTTCAGTACCGTACATATCAATGATTTATTAAAAATAACTTGTAGTGCCTGTGCTATATTCTTTTTAGCAGCTTTTATGACTATTGGATACATTTCATCTGGCCCTGGAGACTTTTCCATTTTTAATTTATCTATTGCTTTTAGGATATCTAGTTTTGTAGCCTTAATTCAATTATTTCTCTACCTTGTCCTAGTAGTATAAGATCAGGAATATTATTTAAATTTCATCTGTGAATACTGATGAGAAGTATTTGTTTGTTCTTCAGTTATTTCAAGATCATCATCTATAGTTTTATCATCTATATGGAGGGTGCCAATTTTCTTTTTCACTCTACTTTTCAAACTGAAGCAACTGAAAAACTCCTTAGGATTGTTTTTTGAATTCTTGGCTAGGCTTTTTTCCAGGTCTTGTTTGCTATCTCTGATTGCTTTCTTGCAAATGTTTCTTTTACTTTTATATATTTCAGAGTCTGTGCCATTTTTAATTCTTTTGAATTTAGGAAATGCTTTTGTTTTTTCTCTGATTGCTCTTTTTACATTGCAGTTTATCCAAGGTTGTTTTTTATTTTTTCCAGTTCTGATTTTACACTGTGGGATATGCTTCCTTTGTATTCATTATTATACTTTTAAATTTTTCCCACATACTAGTTACTGTCTGTTCAGGCTGCAGAATATCTGTCCAATTTATTAGACACAGATCATTTACTTTCTACCAGAGACTGGTGTAATAGTAAATATTTATCCAATTTTGTTACATATTATAAAATAGGTAATGGTTCAGAATACAGGCACCACTTAATTAAGCAAAATTTCGAAAAATACCATAGAGACAAAGTTGTTTCTCTCATTAAAATACGTTGATTGCATATGTCACATAGTCAAAAAAACAAAATTAGAAAATTACGAAAAACATATTTTTGAGCATGAATCTAGGGAATTTTGAGTTGGCAACCCTACTATCGTATCGTTCATTCACTTCAGTTTGAAAATGGCTTCGGTCTGTGACCGATGTGAGGTGACTCTAGTAGAGCTTGCATGGTATTCTCCCTTTAAATGTAGTGTGTCCAATTTGTATAATTTAGGTCTCAGGGGTACAGGGGTGGAGCCCCCGTAAAAATCACTTATCACAAATTGATCAGTATAGGGTTTTATATTTTTTAGGTTAGTTAGGTTAGGTTTTCCATGAAACCTAGTTTTTTCTCATTGTTTTTGATGTTTCATGACACGTGTTTTTTCCTCCAAAACATGCTAAAACCATTGGTTTCCTGTTGTTTAGGATAAATCTGACCATCGCTATTACAGTAAATTATTACTTGTGCTATGTTCCCCAACCCAAAACCCCAGTTCCCACGGTGGTTGCCCCAGATTGTAGGAGGGGTTGGAGGGGTGAAATAACTTAAAGCAATAATTTACTGTAATGGTGATGGTCACATTCATCCTAAACAGGAAACCAATGGTTTTAGCATGTTTTGGTGGAAAAAAACAAAAATTGAGGTGGCGCACCTATTCTGAACCATTACCATAAAATAGGCTATAGCTCATGACTTGGATAACCTTGATAGGTCCGAGTGGCTTCATGTTTTCCAAATGAAATGCAATATAAAAATTCATTGTTCTGACTCCTAACGATAGTCCCCAACCAACTGTACTGCTTCATCAAAATTACCAAGTAACTGCAACCTGTTATTAGTTACTACCACATGATTACTATTCTTTCTAGTCGCATTCCTTGAATGACCTTTGACTTTCTGCCAGTTAAAAGCTTCATGCTCTAAGTTAGGCTATTCCTGGATGGAATAAGGTAATGGGTGCCTAATTGGATCAAAAACCTGGGCTTACATTGAATGAATCTCCCTCTACACACTAAGTCAAATTGGCAAGCTTAAAACTTAGGAACAGAGCTATTTATACGTTAACAATCCTAATAAAGTAAAATCTAAAGAATTAATACTATAATCCTTTTGTAATTTGTAAAATACTTGGAGCATAACAGAGAAGTCTTTGCACTTCCATTTTTCTTCTCCTTAGAATTTTAATAACAAACAGAATAGAGGAAACAAGAGAAATATAGCTTTTCATTACTTTCTGAGAGATGAAAAGTTGCATAGATTAATTACACTGGTTAACAAAGTTTGGATCACCTGAAGATCAGGGCCCCCAAGTATTCTTGTTTTTTGCTTTACAGTACCAAATATAATAATAAATTAAATTGAATGCCCGGCTAAGTCAACTGTACGCCCATGCCGGGATCACCTGAAAATCCGTCACCCCAGCCTTTTTTAGTTAGCTTTATAAGGCTAACTAACGAAAATATCACGACTTAACCTAACCAATCGTTAGGTCAACTGTACGCCCTTGACGATTGGTTAGGTTAGGTCGTGATGATTTTCGTTAGTTAGCCTTATAAAGCTAACTAAAAAGTGCTGGGGTGACGGATCTTTAGGTGATCCCCTTGACGATTGGTTGGGTTAAGTTGATATTTTCATTAGTTTTAACGAAGATATCATTTGGTAATTGAGGCTGGAGGTCCTGATCTTCAGGTGATCCCAAAGTTTTTGTTACATAGATATTTTGGTACTTTCCTGTTATCCCGGACCCCAGACTTTTTGCCAGTTGCCAGACTTCAGTTTTAACCCTAACCAACTAATTAGGTTAATTGAATGCCCGTTTAGGTAAACTGTACGCCCTTAATAATTGGTTAGGTTAAGTTGTGATATTTTCATTAGTTTTAACGAAAATATTCTGTCAAAATTGAAGTCTAGCAACTGACCAAAAGTCTGGGGTCCGGGATAACAGGAAAGTACCAATATTTTTGGTATTATTATAGTATTACACCCGTCTAACGTCCAGCAATTATTATATGTTCATTAAGTAGATTTTTTAATTCTAAGACACTTTCCTTCTATAGCGTTTCCGTCGCAAATGCTTCGTTTTCGAGATATAAACATTTTTTTGGTGTGTATCTAGTGTGTGTTTGTACGTTCTTTTGTGTGTTCATACGTTCGTTTGTGTGTTCGTACGTTCGCTTGTGTGTTCGTTTGTGTGACTGTTGCATGTCTGCCCAATCACTGCGCTCCATCCATTTCGAATTTGAATTACTTTGCTACCGGAGTGGCTTCGTGTGACACGTGCTTGTTTGATTATTACCGCTGTATTGTCGCTTTCTACGAAAATTTAGAAAAAAGTGTTGAGTTTCTGCGTGCTCACAGTGTTCTACCGACAGTAGTGAAGTGTCCACATTGTAAAATGGAGTGCACATATCGTCAAGACCAAAAACTGTGGCGTTGTAGAAAAAGTTACGTTGTGCTTAAAACGAAGAGAAGACGGTACTGTGATTATTCTGTCTTAGATTTTAAAGGTAATTCCTGTTTTTCTTTTAGGTTAGGATAGGTTAGGTTTAGTTGTTAGGATAGGTTAGGTTAGGTCAGGATAGGTTAGGTTAGGTCAATTTTGAAGGTAAAATTTGTTTTTCCTATGGTTTTTGATGTGTTTTGAACGAATCTGACCTTCAAAACTGTCGGAAATGACTCGTTTTCTGTGATTTCCCCCACATTGCCGGCTGGGGGGGGGGGAGGTATCTCAAAAACGAGTCATTTCCGACGGTTTTGAAGGTCAGATTCGTTCAAAATACATCAAAAACCATAGGAAAAACATAAATTTCACCTCCAAAGGGAGACGGGTGTAATACTAGAAATTTACCATATTTTTACTTGAACTATTGTATATGTAATTTTTTAGGTTGATTACAAAAACGAAAACAGAATTTTTCTATCACCCGCAGTTTTAAAGTGACACGAATTTACATTACTTAGGATTTGGTTAAGTGGTTAACGTTAAGTTAGGTGGGTATGGATGGTGAATGATCTGCAACAAAGATGTTTTGGTTGTTGTATAATTAATAATTTAAAATATAGTTCCCACAAAATCATATCCGAACTCGGCTTCCCATAATTCATCAACATTTTTATTAAACTCTTTTTTATTTCCATAATTTCTCTGATTTTTTCATTAGCTACAATTATTTTCTCTTACGCATACAAATGATTTTTTTTCAGTTACTGATGTCTCATGTAATAACAACATACATAAAACTGTCAGATAATTAATCAAACAGTATGCCAGTATGCTAGGTTAAGTGGCTATGTTGTTTGTTTGAGTTGATTACAAAAACGAAAACAGAATTTTCCTATCACCCGCAGTTTTAAAGTGACACGAATTTACATTACTTAGGATTTGGTTAAGTGGTTAACGTTAAGTTAGGTGGGTATGGATGGTGAATGATCTGCAACAAAGATGTTTTGGTTGTTGTATAATTAATAATTTAAAATATAGTTCCCACAAAATCATATCCGAACTCGGCTTCCCATAATTCATCAACATTTTTATTAAACTCTTTTTTATTTCCATAATTTCTCTGATTTTTTCATTAGCTACAATTATTTTCTCTTACGCATACAAATGATTTTTTTTCAGTTACTGATGTCTCATGTAATAACAACATACATAAAACTGTCAGATAATTAATCAAACAGTATGCCAGTATGCTAGGTTAAGTGGCTATGTTGTTTGTTTGAATCAGAATAGGAAGGGGTGGGGTTCTCCTCTGCTCATAAGTTGCTGCACGTCACTGTTGACTTTTACTTGTCAGTTACTCACTTGATTTCGCTCATTAAACATTTTAGGCGAGTTCAATATGCATTTTCTAGTTTCATATTGTTATTACGTCTAAAAATTAGTGCAAAATTCATTTTCGATTCATTCAATATTGGTGGGTGATAGACAAATTTTGAGGTAATTTTTTTAACTCAGCGGTAAAAAACCTGTAAGATCCACCCATTTTTTTATGTGACCAAAAAAAAAGTTATTTTTTGTCATCCAATGTTATGGTAATCGTAATTTGTAAAAGTAACTGTATGTTATCGTCTTTTCATTTTACTATGGCACCTCATGAATGATATGAAGTGACGTAGTATTAACTGTACCAGGTGTGTAGAAGTAACGCAAGTGAAGAGACAAATCCGATTTGAATTATATTAACGCAATTGAACATGGACAAGTAATATTTATTAAATGTACTTTATAACACCTGTATATTCGATAGTAACTGCTGTTCAAGTTAAAAAAAACAAGGTGAAACTAGTTTAAGCCAGTTCAAATCAGATTTGTCTCTTCACTTGTGTTACTTTATACACACCCTGTATTGACTGTGATAGAGATTTCTTTGTACTTCTTTGTAAGTCCATTTTCTATTCGTTCCACTGACTTGAAGCCAGCTCTCCAAAATTCAAACTGCCACAGTCTGTTGGTCAAAACACTGCCTCAAACTCGACATCCGATTGGACTAGGCTCAAGCTTTACTCGATTCAGCTTCGGAGGTGGCTCGACTGAAAGTCGTTACTTTTTGGTAAAGAAATAATACATGGCATTAGCAGCGGTGTAGTGGCAAATTTTAAGGTGCAGGAGCTCTAAGGAATATACCTTTCCTTTCCTTTCAACCTTTCAAAGGTTCCGTACGATGATTCCTCATTTCACGAAGGTTGTGGGGCCGCGCAGTTAATTTTCCGCATTTATATTATTTTTATATTAGTTACCGACAAACCAATTTTGCGCGTACCAAATTGTATATATTTTATCATTGTGTAATTTTAAGAATCATATATAATCTTTATAAATAAGTATTGTACATAAATTTTTATATATATATTTAATTAATTCAGCTGTATATAGAATAACAAAATCTTCTGTAAAATAACCTCAGCCAACCAAGAACTCAATAAACTCTGAAAACGACCGGCTTTTCCTTCAAGACGCCAACCCCCCAAACGACAGGGAGAGAAGAGGACACGAGAGGCCCCTAAAAGAGATACCCAACAAAGCGATAGCTTGCCTCTCGTATCCTTCATTCTTCCCGGCAACTACAAGTAGCACCAAGAAGGAACCAGCTACAATTGGTGACCCCGGAGTGACCCGAAGCAGCCAGCGGAAGCAGCATCCTTCAGTCGCCGGGCGGAACAAACCGAAGCCACGCCTCTTCGCCGCCCACCCGTAGTAGCCGGTCGGAACCAAAGCAGCAGCAGACCCGAATTACATTCCCGCAAGATGGAATCTGTTGAATCAGGAGTGCACCATGTCACCATCAAGCCACCCACGTTCTCTGAAGCGTCGGCCGCAGGATGGTTCTCCATCATGGAGGCACAATTCCACATTTCCAGAATAACATCCGAAGAGACCAAATTTTTCCATGTTCTAGCCTCGTTACCCCCCGAAGTCGTCTCACGAATTTCAGCAGCAACTCTCTCCAACAAGTCGTACACCGATTTAAAAGAAGAAATCGTGAGTCATTACGAAAAGACGAAGCCAGAACTCTTCGAACGACTCATCTCCAACACTCCTCTCACTGGAAAGCCCTCCCAATTCCTTCAAGATATCCACCAAACGGCACTGAAGGTGGGCGTCAGCGATGATTTGGTGAAGCATAAATTCATCCAGGCGCTCCCATCCTCAATAGCGCCCGTCGTAGCAGCACAAAAGGAGCTGACGCTAACTCAACTCGGCAAACTAGCCGATGAGTTAATACCGTTCGCTCAACAAAGCTGCTACGCGGCGCCAACGTCAACTCGAGCCAATACAAGCCCAAGAACGAATATCCCCATCGGCCTAAAACCCTTCAGCGAGAATCAGCGGCCGGTGGTGTGCCGCGCGCACCTTTATTATGGCCCCCAAGCAAGGACCTGCAGGCCATGGTGCAAGTGGCCAAATAAAGATGACGCCAAGCTGCTCCCCTCGTCACGCCCAAATTCAAGATCTTCCTCACCATCAAGAGAAACGTCGGAAAACTAGATAAGCAGGCTGTGATTAACGCGACGTCCGGCCTGCCGCTGATCTCAGTCGCAGCTCGCATCGCCAGTCTGAAGGTCAATTTTATCATTGACACAGGAGCGAGCATCTCAATTTTACCACCAACTTGTGTCAATGATTGTCAACTCCACCCAACCGCAGTAAAGATTTCCACCGCAAACGGTCAGCCGCTCGAAATATTCGGAGAAGTAACACTGGACATATCAATTCCTAAATTACGAAGAATATTCAGGTGGCCATTCGTCGTCGCCCAAGTCTCCAGTCCACTTCTCGGCGCCGATTTTCTATCCCATTATGACATCCTTGTGGACTGCAAGCATGGCATTTTGAAGGATAGAGCAACAACTCTTCAAGCCACTACTAAACCTGTGCAATCCAAAGACCTTCACCTCATCAATATTAACCCTACCGACAAATTACCTCAAGAAATCAGGAACCTGCTTGACAAGTACTCCTCACTACTGAAACCAGCTCAACCGCAGAAAGTTTCCACCAACACTGTCAAGCATACCATCGACACTGGCAGCGCACCACCAGTGTTTGCAAGCCCTCGACGTCTTCCACCCGATAAATTATCCTCAGCTAAGGCTACTTTCAACAACTTACTTCAAGATGGAATTATAGAACCCTCAAAATCACCATGGGCCTCACCGTTACACCTCGTTCCGAAGAAGATACCAGGCGAATGGCGGGCGTGTGGTGATTATAGAAGCCTAAACGCTGTCACGAAACCGGACAGATATCCACTTCCTCATATAAGAAGTCTGTCAACATCTCTGCACGGAAAATCATGCTTTAGCAAAATCGATCTAGTCAGAGCATATCACCAAATTCCAGTCCACCCAGAAGATATCGAGAAAACGGCTATAACAACTCCATTTGGTTTATTTCAGTATTTATACATGCCATTTGGTTTAAGAAACGCCCCTGCAACATTTCAACGCTTCATGGATACAATTTTCAGAGGAGTTGACTGCGTATTTGTGTATCTCGACGATATTTTAGTCCATTCAAATAACGCAGTTGACCATTTGAAAGACTTAGAACGCGTATTCAAGATCCTTCAAGAACACAATTTAAGAATTTCCTTAGAAAAATGCATATTTCAGCAATCCAAAATTGAATTTCTGGGTCATGAAGTTTCCCCAGCAGGCATTCGTCCTCCTGTAAACAAAGTCTCCGAAATTCAAGATATTCCCCAACCGCAAGATTACCAAAGCCTCAGAAGATTCCTAGGAATGACGGGATTCTATCGCCATATGATACCCCGTTACGCCGATTTAGTCTCACCTTTAAGTGAAATCGTCAGAACTCAAGTCAAAAGCAAAAGTCTACAGTGGAACGACGAAGCAATTCAAGCCTTTCAAGATGTCAAGGATGCACTACGGAACGCCGTTACGCTTTGTCATCCTCTTCCATCAAGCTCAATCCTTCATTTAGTTACGGACTGCTCACAAATAGCAGCTGGAGCAGTTCTTCATCAAATAATCGACAGCACACCAGTTCCCATCGCCTTCTTTTCCAAGAAATTAACTACAACTCAGCAAGCGTACGCCGCATACGATAGAGAATTACTCGCAGCATACCTAGCCGTCCTGCATTTCCGTCAATTTTTAGAAGGTCGTCAAGTAATACTCTTCACGGATCACAAACCGATGGTTTCTGCCTACAAGAGTCCCTTACGAGCCAAGACAGACCGACAACAACGTCATTGGTCTGCCATCACGGAATACGTATGCGATGTAATACATATCTGTGGATCCGAAAACGTCGTAGCGGACTGCCTTTCACGCAACGTAAACGCAGTACATATCGACGCTTTCGATTTATCAGCAATCGCGGAATCTCAACAAAAAGATCAAGAAACGCAAGAATTTCTCCCACGTCTCAAGCCGTTCCCGTTTCCAGAAAATACAACTTTATATTGCGATACATCCACGCCATATCCCCGTCCTTTTGTTCCCAAGCAGCATCGATCTTCCATCTTCAATCAATTTCATAATATTTCTCATCCAGGCATCAAGCAATCACTTCGTATCATTAAATCAAGATACTTTTGGCCCTCAATGAATAAGGATATTCGAACTTGGTCCCGAAATTGTGAATCATGTCAATCCTCAAAAATTTCTCGCCATACAAAATCAGAAATAACCCCCTTCGATTTACCAAGTTCAAGATTTGAAACGGTACATATCGACATCGTCGGTCCCTTACCGCCAACCACTTTGCCCGGTCAAACATATCCTTCCCCATATAGATATCTCCTAACCTGCATCGATCGTGCCACAAGATGGATAGAAGCATATCCTCTGATTGATACTACAGCCACATCAATAGCACACGCATTTCTCGATGTATGGATTTCAAGATTTGGTGTACCACTGCAAGTCATAACGGACCGCGGATCCCAATTCGAATCCGAACTCTTTAGGGAACTCTCAGCTCTCATCGGATTTCACCGACTAAGAACTTTGTCGTATCGCCCTCAGACCAACGGAATAATTGAAAGATCTCATCGCACCATCAAGACAGCAATCATCGCTCGAAAACAAGATTGGCTCCCCGCTTTACCCATAGTTCTCCTTGGTTTACGCAGTCTCCCCAACGAATCGGGTTATTCACCGTTCACCACCGTCACCGGAACCACCCTATTATGCCCGAGGCCAATGATCGCCAATTCGTCGTCAAAATCCAATTCAAAATTCATCTCCGAATTAGCCAAGAAAATGACGCAAATCGATTTCGCCCAACTCTCTCAAGGAAACATTCACTCAGCCCCCAAATCATTCATTCCATCGGAACTCCACAAATCAAGCCACGTATGGGTACGCATCGACCGCGTTCGAAAACCATTCGAGGCACCATATCAAGGACCTTTCCGTGTTCTCGAACGCCACGATAAGTACTTCGTAATAGAAAAAACTAACGGATCATCAGAAGCCATTTCAATTAATCGTTTAAAACCGGCGTATATAGTTTCAGGTCCCACACAGGTACCGGGCGCACAATCGGACGACATCGGATCGGAGAAAAAGCACGCAAGGAAAAAGGACGATGGAGGACGCACCTCGGAGGTAGCAAATACAGACCTCAGGACGGGCGCGCAGGACAACGCAACAACCGGAAACGAGGCCGACCGAGGATCAACGCGAGCTGGACGAAGGATCCGATTCAAATCAAGACCCGAATATTTCTACTTTTGATATACGTGCTCCGCTTCTCGGGGTGGGCAGTAGTGTGGGGCCGCGCAGTTAATTTTCCGCATTTATATTATTTTTATATTAGTTACCGACAAACCAATTTTGCGCGTACCAAATTGTATATATTTTATCATTGTGTAATTTTAAGAATCATATATAATCTTTATAAATAAGTATTGTACATAAATTTATATATATATATTTAATTAATTCAGCTGTATATAAATAACAAAATCTTCTGTAAAATAACCTCAGCCAACCAAGAACTCAATAAACTCTGAAAACGACCGGCTTTTCCTTCAAGACGCCAACCCCCAAACGACAGGGAGAGAAGAGGACACGAGAGGCCCCTAAAAGAGATACCCAACAAAGCGATAGCTTGCCTCTCGTATCCTTCATTCTTCCCGGCAACTACAAGTAGCACCAAGAAGGAACCAGCTACAAGGTCAAGCTTGTCGCCCCTCCTCTCGAGTTGACCTGGTGAAGCAGTGAATTGGTTTCTTGTACTCTCCACTTTCTTGTATTTTCTTGTACTCATCGGGGATTGTTCTGAGTGTCATGATAATGTCACCTTACTCCTTCTAGTTACTTTTAACCTCCTGTTAATGTATTTACTAATGTCTTTCTTTAATGTATATGCTAATTGTTTGTGCTTATTAATTAAGTGTGGTGTTTTGTTTCAGATGTATGTTATGAGTTGAATAAAGCCTTGTTTACAGGTTTCATTATTACTTACATCACTTTATTCAACTCAGTTTCAATATTCAAGTTCAGTCAATTTCACTTCAGTTCAAACTTTCAGTTTAAATCAATTAAATTCATTTTCAATTGAAGAACTCCGATATGGAACGCATACTCTGCCCTGATAAACTAGATGCCGATTTTAATTCACTAACTGCTGAAAAAGAGTACAAATACTGGCGGAAAACATTTGATAACTTTATCATTGAATGCGGAGATAGAGCTCTTGATAAGCTTCGTTGTTTAACAAAGTATGTATTAGCTGCGGTGTTTGAATACATTGCAAGTGAGACAACCTTTGCTGCAGCCATAGAAATACTAGAGAAGTTGTACGTAAAGATAGAAAAAGAGAACTTTGCAAGGCATCTACTTGCTACAAGACGTCAACAAGCTTCAGAATCATTAGATGAGTTTCTTCAAGACTTGCATCGACTAAGCAAGAATTGTGCACTAAAATCTGTGGCAGCCGAGGAGTATCGTATGGAACTGGTTCGAGACGCTTTTATCAATGGACTATCTTCTACTGTTATACGGCAGCGCCTTATAGAGAATCAAACTTTAACTCTTACTCAAGCATATGATCAGGCTAGAGCAGGGCCGCCGCTTCCATTAGGCGAGGTTAGTAAATGCTAAGGGCGCCAAAGATCTGGGGGGCGCCAGCGCCTCCCGCCCTGTGCACGTCTGATAGTATTATGTAAGAACAACATGAAAAAAATAATGAAGGAATGAGAAGCATAGACAAATGATGAAAGGTTGTACGACGTATGTACACCAGTTTAGCTTGACTGATATTTACATAATTAACTTATTCATCTTATTGGGTCATTATAAACTTTACTATCATGACCTTTAACCTTTAGGGACGGGAGTCGTAAATAAGCGATTTAAAAATGTTGCGCGCACAGACGGGAGTTGTCAATAAGCGACTCGGCTTATTTACGGCTTAATATGAGTTCCGGGAGTCGTCAATAAGTGAATAACTTTTTTTATGTGACATATGCCCTTCTTGCTTGGAAAAAACAGTAGATATGTCCTTTTTGCACGCATATTTTAGCACTTTTGAGCGTTCTGATTTGTTACTACATATGCCTCGCTTTACTCGCTGTTTTGATTGGTCATGACACTTTCTTGAACTGTGAAATGATTTTATAATGTTATAATAAATGTATGTATTAGCAAATTAAAACAGATCAGTGTAAGGCAAATAGTTTCTTCAATATGGTACCTCGATTACTTTGTGGGCAAACCCAATCGTGAAGTGGGAGGCGGGTGGGGGCACCAGCTGCAGTCCTGCTAAGGGCGCCAAATAGGCTGGCGCCGGACCTGGGCTAGAGCACTCGACTTTGCACAACGTAACTCTGAATTTTATCAGTCAATTGGTCAAACCATGGCCGCGACAACTATTTCTCTACCACTGGTTGAAACGATGTCAGCTGACAACGAAGAAGTGATCTTCCAATGGAAGATTCAACACTTGTTAGTACAACCATGAAGAAGCGATGCTGGTTCTGTTCGGGTGCTATCCATCTTTGAGCAAAATGTCCGGCCAAAGACTCTGATTGTTCATTATGTGGAAAAATTGGACATTGGACAAAAGTTTGTCAATCTAAGAACAAGAAAAAGGTCACAGCATCGATCTTATCTCCTATTCTTTGTGCTGTCACGGCAGAGGTACCACAATGCCTGCGTTACTCTACTACAGAAGTGATAGTAAATGGACATCAGGCCTCGGGCCTTATCGATTCTGCCAGTTCTGACAGTTTTATAGATGAAATGGTTGCTCAGAGACTTAAACTTAATATTGAGCCACTGCATCAAAACATTACTCTAGCATTGTCTTCTTTAACAGCTCCTGTGCTGGGAGTATGCACAGTGGACCTGCAATTGAAAGGATGTAATTATCCTAGTACTGCCTGGGTGTAATCAAGAATCTTTGTGATGATATTATTCTCGGCATAGATTTTTTTCAAAAACAGCATTCTTCTGTTACTATTGTTTATGGAGGGAAGAAAACTGAGCTTAAGGTCTCCTCCGATATTTGTGAATCTGGTTGTAGCCTGGCAGCAGCAGACGTGCCAGAACCTTTACTGTTTGCAAACATGAAAGAAATGCAAAACCGATAGCTACTAAGTCCAGGGTATTTAGTTCCTCTGATCAAGAATTCATCGCTCAAGATGAGGACGTGTGTGTGTGTGTGTGTGTGTGTGTGTATATATATATATAATTATTATATATATATATATACAGGGCGTCCCAAAAAAATGTATACACACTTTAACAGCTGATAGCTCAATTGATGTTTCTTTCTTTCCAAGTTAAACCCATTAGAATTAATAATGGCAGTCAGACTAAGCTTTGAACAAAGGAAATTCATTCTAAAATGCTACTGGAAGTGTGAAAACGCAGTTGAAGTGCAAAGACAGTTTAGGAGGAGTTTCAAACAGATCCACCAACGCGACTTACCATCACTCGAATTAGAGATAAGTTTGAAGCCGATGGAACTGTTCAGAATGTCCACAAGAAGCGTTCCGGAAGACCACGGACATCGACAAGCCCCACAAAGCAAGAAAGAGTACTGGAAACGTATCACCAAAGTCCAAGAAAATCTGTGCGGCAAGCGAGTCGTGAGGTAGGAATTTCAGAATCGTCTGTCCAACG
Source organism: Bathynomus jamesi (assembly GCA_023014485.1). Lineage (NCBI taxonomy): Eukaryota > Metazoa > Arthropoda > Malacostraca > Isopoda > Cirolanidae > Bathynomus > Bathynomus jamesi. The sequence continues at coordinate 111,276 of JAJOZX010002976.1, read as the reverse complement.
CATTTTGAAGCGCTGTCAATGGAAAAGTTACATTCCAAGATTAGTCCATGCTATTAATGAAGATGATCCGGACCGAAGAGTGGAGTATTGCGAGTGGTACTTGGCACGATGTGGATGTGGATTGGACGAAGGGTTTCGTAGAATACCCTCCGCGTTCACCAGACCTCACACCACTAGACTTTTTTTTATGGGGATACTTAAAAGACAAAGTCTACGCTATAAAACCTGCAACAGTCGCTGAATTGAGAGCAGCCATTGAACGAGAATGCACACAAATACCAAACGAAATGTTTCGTGATGTTTGCGATTCCATTGCTTCGCGTTATCAGCAGTGCCTGGACCAGAACGGACATCAGTTTGAAAACAGGCGTTGACAAAACAATTAAATAATGTCTGTAGATTCTATTACATTTTGAAAATGAAATGTATTTTAATAAACACTGCCTTTATAAGTATTTAAAGTGCGTATACATTTTTTTGGGACGCCCTGTATATATATATATATATATATATATATATATATAGTCTAAAGTCACTACAGGGAAAAGTCACTAAAAGAAAGCTGGGTAGGGTAATGTCTATAGCTTCTAAATTAGTAAAGTGAGAGAGTTAGGTAGGCGGTTTGTAGGACGCTGGAAATATATGCTAGGCCCTAAGAAGATCTAAATCAAAGCACCGGTAAGTGCCTTTGTTGTTGCTTAGAAACCTGATAACATGGCAGGGTCACTAACCCCACGCTATTACACAAGAAATTCGTCATCTTCTCGCCGAAGGCATCATTGAGCCGAGTACGTCACCTTGGCGTGCGCAAGTATGATTACAAAAGATGAGCGAGATCGCCATAAGAAACGATTGTGGATTGACTATTCATCTACAGTAAATGTCTATACTGATCTCGACGCATATCCGCTGTCTAAAATTCACAGTATGACCAATGATCTGGCAAAATATAAAGTCTCCTCAACATTTGATCTCAAAAGTGCATATCACCAAATACGTATTAGCGATTCTGATAAACCCTTTACAGCATTTGAAGCTAATAGTAAATTATATCAATTTACTCCTGTACCGTTGTCGCAGTGTTTCAGAGAGCTATTGACAAACTGGTAGAGGAGGAGAACCTCCATGATACATTTCTTTATTTGATAATATCACCGTTGCTGGGCGAGATCAAAAAGAAACACGATGCGACTTCGCAAAGTTTATTGCTACAGCTGAATGTAGAAAAACTAACCTTTAACAAATCGAAGTCGATAATATCTGCTAATCAATCAACTTACTAGGTTATCAGCTTGGGAATGGTCAGATGAAGCTGGATCAAGACAGATTGAAACCGCTGCGGGAACTTCCGCCTCCTACAAATTCTCCAGCTCTCCAACGCGTACTTAGTATGTTCGCATACTATGCGAAATGGATTCCTGAATTCTCTGATAAAGTTCGACCCCTATATAAATCTAAATCGTTCCCTTTAGACTCGGACGCAATTGCAGCTTTCAATAATTTAAAGAAGCTGCTAGGCGAAGCTGCTCTCAGCAGTATTGACGATGCCATCCCCTTCGTCGTGGAGTGCGACGCATCTGATCAGTGGCGGTTCCTCATATGGGCAATATGGGCAGCCGCACAGGGCGGCATTTGTGGAGGGGCGGCATGAGCGCCTGCAAAAAAAAAAATAAAAATAAGAATAAATAAATAAAGAAATAAATAAAACTAAAATAAATAAATAATAAAAGATCAATAAATAATATTTTTAATAAAAAAACCATCTATTGCATTTTCCATAAACCTTCCCAAAAGACCTAAACAATGCAAAATGCTTCCAGATTAATATTATTGGGAATAAAGGCCCATACTTTAACATATGTAATGTTATTTTTTCTGGGTTTGGTTAAATAGTGAAATGTATATTATTTATTACAGAACGAATCTTCACACTAAGTCACTAAGGTCTGTCAAATAACCGCAAATGGATAAGAAGAGGTCAAAGCTATCAGGTGCTCAGTTTAGAAAAAAGAGGAAAGAAGAAGAGAAACGAGCAAAAGATAAAGGTATAGAGCTATGTCATCTACTCTTCACTGCTATATTGCACTGCTATTTTGTGATATAGCTTTCTGAGTCATTTGAAGTGTACTATTATGTATATAATTAGCCATTAACCAAGGAGGTTGTATTATTCATTTGTTTCCTATTCTAAAAGTTTAATAAATTGTGCTTAATAACATGTTAAATTAATTGTACTAGCCTATTCATGCATTGGTCTGTTATGTTCTATTTTACTATTTGCAGGGGCACTTTTGAAATATTTTGGAACACCTCTGCCACTAGCCAGGATGAGAAGCCGTCTACTTCTGCCATTATTGAGGCTGAGGAGCCATCTACCTCCTCAGCCTCACATATGTCTCCACAAATGCAGTCTGATCCTGAGGATGAAGACCCATTTGCTTCTACTTCTCCCCGGCAGGACTCTTCAGGTGAGTTTGTGTGCACATATGTCTGTGAGTGTGTGCGTGTGTGTGTATGTGTATGTGTGTGCATCCCTGCAAAGCATTTTGCAAAGAGTTATAAATTATAATGTTATTATCACTGGGTCTGGGTTACTGGGTATGTGTGGTGTTTCACCACCATAATTCCATAACACCACCACCATAACAAAGTGCTGTGAATAATGTGTTATCTAACTTAGGTGTGTATACTAATGAGTAATGCTCTTGTTCTTTCTATTAGAAATGCCTGGAGCAGAATCGCCTCCTGAGGATGAGTCTCTGTCCACCGACCCTACTAACTGGCCTTCAGTTCTGACTGAGAGAATTCGGACACAACTGGTTTCCAGGGGACCAAGTCAAGTACCATCTGACTTTGTATTCCCTAGAAACGACAGTGACGGAAGAAGTTTCCACCATCAATACTTCAGGAAGTCATTGGTTAGTGGGGAAAATATAACCAGAAGTTGGTTGGTCTATTCCTTAAAAAACAACAGCCTTTTCTGTTTCTGTTGTACATTATTTTCCAAGAGGAAAATAAATTTAACAAGTTGGGACTCTCGGACTGGAAGCATGCAAGCTCATTGCTCACATCACATGACAACAGTTCAGAACACCTAAATTCTATGAAAATCTGGAAAGAACTGGCAGTGAGGATGAGAAAGGGGGAGACCATTGACAAGCAGGAGATGGCACTTCTGGAGGCTGAGAAGTTGAGATGGAGAGCGGTGCTGACACGTCTCACTGCTATTGTGCATTCTCTGGCAGTTAGGAATTTGGCACTAAGGGGACATACAGAAAAAATGTTCTCACCATCAAATGGCAATTTTCTGAAAGAAGTTGAACTGATGGCACAATTTGATCCTATAATGCAAGAGCACATTAACCGTGTCCAAAAATGGACCTCCAGTCACACCAGCTACCTCGGCCACCACATACAAAACGAACTCATTGATTTGTCGAGCAGCAAGACCATTTCAGCAATGGTGAGCGACATCAAACAATCAAAGTTTTTTTCAATAATTCTAGATTGCACTCCAGATATCAGCCACACTGAACAGTTGTCAGTTGTGATTCGGGTTGTCACTGGAGGGGAAGCCCCATATAAAGGAACATTTCATGGGGTTTTTGGAGGCAGAGGAGTCCACTGGTCAACATTTGGCATCTCTGATTCTGAAGAGACTGGAGGAGCTAAAAGTTCCTTTCATGGACTGTAGAGGACAATCATACGACAACGGGGCCAACATGAGGGGAAAAAACAAGGGTGTTCAATCCAGGCTCCTAGAAATTAATCCCAGAGCTCTGTTTGTTCCATGTGGGGCTCATTCTCTGAATTTGCTTGTGGCCGATGCTGCTAAGGGATCTATTGATGCCACAAGTTACTTTGGCATCTTGCAGAAGCTTTACAACTTGTTTTCAGCCTCCACACAACGATGGGCCATTTTGAAAAAACGTGAACATCACATTGAAGATGTGGTCTGATACAAGGTGGGAAAGCAAGATCAAGAGTGTGGAGCCCCTGAGATATCAGGCAGCTGCAGTGAGAGATGCACTGATCGAGGTGAGGGACCACACCAAAGACTCTGTAATAAAGGTCGAGGCTCAATCTCTGTCAGAGGAGGTTGGGTCATACCGCTTCGCCATTTGTTCAGTGGTGTGGCATGACCTGTTGTGCCAAATTCAGCATGTGAGCAAGCAGATGCAGTCTCCTAGCATGCACGTTGATGTTGCAGTAAATCTCCTAAAAAAAACAGAGAGAGGTCTCCGCAATTACAGGGCAACAGGTTTTGTGGCTGCACAAATGGCAGCCACAGATATCTGTGAACAAATGAATGTGGAGGCTGTGTTAAAACAAAAACGGCTGAGGTCCACAAAGCGGCACTTCTCCTATGAAGCATCTGATGAGCCCTTGATTGATGCTTTGAAGAAGCTGGAGGTGACATTTTTCAATGCAGTGGTTGATGCTGCAACATCAGCCATTCAGGAAAGATTTTCCACGTTGGAAATTGTGGGAGAGAAGTTTGGAGTGCTGACACATTTCCAAAATCTCACATTTGAGGAGCTGACAGAACAATGTGTGAACCTTAGTACTACACTACACTTAAGGGACAATCTGACTTGGATGGCAGAGAGCTTGCACAGGAGCTGAAGAACTTGCCTGACTTGCCATCAAAGACCATATCCTTGCTTGAACTGCTGACATTTATCCATGAAAGGGAGCTCTCTGAAATATATCCAAATTTGTGGACTGCTCTCAGAATTGGTCTTACTCTTCCAGTCACTGTTGCTGAAGCAGAGAGGAGCTTTTCAAAGCTGAAGCTCATCAAATCCTACCTGAGGTCAACTATGTAACAGGAACGCCTTACCGGTCTGGCCATCATCAGTATAAATCATACAATTGCTGAGCAGATTTCATATGATGATTTAATTCATGACTTTGCATCAAGGAAGGTAAGAAGAGTCAGGCTTTAGATGGCAGTTGTGCTGTGGTGCAATTTATTTTGTTTCTTGTTCAAAGTGTAGCATAATAATTACCCTCTCTTAAGTGTCTTATTCTATTTATGTGATAGAGCATTTGTACAATTTAGAAATTTGATTCTCTAGTTTATTTATGGCAGTTGTGCAATTTAATTTGTATTTTTCCTGTTCATAGTATCATAATTACATTCTCTTAAGTGAGTTATTCTATTTACGTGATGAAGGATTTGTAAAATTCAGAAATTTGAGTCTTTGTTTTGGTTCTGAAGTTCCAACAATTAGTCCAATAAAAAGTTATTTTGTGAAAGAGTTATGTCTGTCCTTTATTTTGGGGGGATTCGAATGTGTGTGTGTTGGCGAACAGGGGGGGGGCGCTGAAGGTGAGGTTCGCCCAGGGCGTCATGTAAGCTAGGACCGCCACTGCATCTGATGTGGCTGTGTCGGCTACCATGAATCAAGTTGGATGTCCAGTCGCCTTTATGTCCAGACCACTGAACAGCAGTGAAATTCACTATCCTCCCGTGGAGAAGGAGGCGACTGCAATCATCGAGGCAGTGAGAAAGTGGTCTCATCTTTTAACAGGCCGACACTTCACTATTGTTACAGACCAACGATCAGTAGCATTCATGCTAGATAACCGCAAAAGAACGAAGGTGTGAAAAACGACAAAATTCAAGGGTGGAGACTCGAATTTGCTTCTTTTAGTTATTCTATTCGTTACCGCCCGGACAAGGAGAATGTTGCGCCTGATGCTTTTACTCTGGTATTCTGCGCATCAGTTTCAACATCGAGTCTTATGGATGTTCACGTGGGACTTTGTCACCCAGGCATCACTAGGATGCTGCACTTTGTTCGGTAGAAGAATTTGCCATTTTCTACTAATGACGTCAAAAACGTATGTTCGTCTTGTCGTGTATGTGCAGAAATAAAACCAAGATTCTATAGGCCAGCAGAAAGCACTCTCATTAAAGCAACTCAGCCTATGGAGAGACTGAGTGTTGATTTTAAGGGCCCTATTCCATCACGTACAAAGAATATTTATTTATTCACTGCAATGGATGAATACGCCAGGTTTCCTTTCGGTATCCCGTGTCAAGATATGACGTCTAAGATTGTCATCAAATGCCTCGACGCTATCTTCTCTCTGTGTGGAATATCAAGCTTTGTTCATTCCGACCGAGGAAGAATATTTCTATCCCGTGAACTTCAAGCTTATCTCGCTAGTCGTGGTGTGGCTACTAGTAAAACTACACCTTACCATCCTACAGGAAATAGCCAAGTCGAACGCTATAATGGTATAATCTGGAAGTCTGTGTGTTTGGCTGTAAAATCATACAACATACCCGAGAACGGATGGGAGACAGTCTTGTCTCAAGCTCTTCACTCTATCAGATCCTTGTTATCAACCGCCACAAATATGACTCCGCACGAGAGAATTTTTGGTTTTCCAAGGAGATCTTGCCAGGGTACATTTCTTCCTTCCTGGCTTATGACTCCTGAACCTGTTCTCTTACGCCAATTTGTCAGATCTAACAAAAGTGAGCCATTAGTAAACGAAGCGGAGCTTCTGGAAGTTAATCCGACTTATGTCCACATCAGGTATCCCAACGGCCGGGAGTCATCTGTATCTCTCCGGGATCTGGCTCGATGCCCTAGTGCTGCATCACCCTTAAGCGGTGACTCTGCGACACCTGCAAATACACCTCCGGAGACCACGCATGTTTCTTCAGCCTCAGTAGATCAACTTGATGAAGCTGTTGCCACTCCTACTGCTACGGAGTCACCATCTTTGCGCCGTTCTGCTCGTCTGCGGCGAGAGCCACAGCGTTACGGCTGGTGAAACTACATCTAGACAGGGAGAATATCATGAGAATGTCACCTTACTCCTTCGAGTTACTTCTATAATATAAATATTCATATCATATTAACCTCTTGTTAATGTATTTACTAATGTCTTTCTTTAATATATATGATAATTGTTTGTGCTTATTAATTAAGTATGGTGTTTTGTTTCAGATGTATGTTATATTATGAGTTGAATAAAGCCTTGTTTATAGGTTCTCATTATTACTCACATCACAGCCAGGCATCTAACCTTCTTTTGAAGATGTCCACTGCAACACCATTCGTGTTCCTTACGTCTTTGGACAGCTGATTAAACAGTTTTGGTCCTCTCACAACAAAACGATTTTCTTTCAGGGTTAAGGATGTTTCTTGTCTCGCCTTTAATTTCGGAACACGACACAGTCTTCCTTTTCTACTTTTCACCGTTGTTTGGGGAGTTACAGGGTTCAGAGTAAGATTAGGGACTAGTTTCTCCATTATTTTCCAAGTGTAAATAATGTGTGTGTGTGTGTCTTCTCCTTTCCAGTGAATATGGGTTTAGTTCGCGTAACCTTTCCCAATAATTTAGTTCTTTGCACCCCTTGATCTCGGCTGTGAAGCTTCTCTGAATCCCTTCTAGCTGTCTAATGTCTTCTTTTTTATATGGGGATGTTAGGACCGAGCAGTATTCCAATTTGGGTATGATCACTGTTTTCAGTAGAGGAATCATTATATTCATATCTCTTCGTTTAAAGGTTCTCAGTACCTGCCCAGTTATTCTCTTTGCTCTGTTTACTGCTATCTTATTTTGTGTTTCAAATTTCGCATCATCGGTCATTATAACCCCTAAATCTTTTGCTCTAGAATTTCTCTGAATTTCCTGTCCATTTGGGGTATAATATTCCATGGATTTTAGGTCTTCTCTTTTTCCGTACTTTAACAACTGAATATGAAAATAAAAACCCACTCTAATAGACAGAGTTTATTTCCACGACAGTTTCGACGCCCACTGGCATCCTCCTCGGGTGGATACAGAAACACGAATGAACCAAAACAAGAGGGAAAAACAGTCCAGGGACCGACCGTTAAGAAATTCGCACCTAGGTTAGATCTCATTCTCCCGACACCGGAAGGGCATTTTTCATTAAGTACATTCGCGCAAATTTAAAACTATCTTCCTGTTCTAAACATACAGATTCTATTATATTTTTTTTACATAATTATTACATTTATTATTAAATTTATTACATTTAATATTGCATAATTATTTATTACAGAAATTATAAATTTATTATTACATTCGTTATTACATTATTGTTTATTATACAGAACTTATAAACCGAAAAACAAATGAAAAAAGGCCGATTGGGAAACAATCCAGAGACCATTGGAGAAAATTCGCACCTAGGTTAGATACCGTTCTCCCGACACTGGAAGGGCATTTTATTACAGGGTCCACTTATAAGTACATTCCCACAGATTAAAACTATCTTCTTGTTCTATACATACAGATTCTAATATTTTGACATAATTACTGCATTTATTATTACATTTACATTTTTTTAACATTTATTATTATTACCTTTACCCTAATGATTAAATTTATAATATTACCTTTATTATTACATCTGTTGCATTTATATTTATTTCCACATTTATTACTTAGTGATGAATTCACCTACGCCAAAGTGAGATCGTCCCCCCTAAAGCGTCTTTCTGCCGAATTCAACAAAACCATCAGGAACTTATTAAAAGATGTCCCGGCGATTGATCCTAAAAGATTTCTACAGATTAACCCCAAAACTCCCCCACATTTACGGCCTACCCAAAACCCATAAGATTAATATACCACTCCGTCCCATTATTTCACACAGGGGTTCCTTTAGTTACAGGTTATCTAAATTTCTTGCAGATAAATTATCCCCATTAGTTGGTAAATTTTCAGGCTCGCACATCACTAATTCCTGTGACTTTATTAACAAAGTTATGTCCTTAGATTTAAAACGGGGAAGAATGATCAGTTTTGACGTTGAGTCCTTGTTTACGAAAGTTCCCATTGATGATGTACTTAGTTTTTTAGATAGAAAATTGCCAACATGTAACGTAGAACTAGGCATGCCCACATCTGTATTTTTAGAACTGATAAAACTCTGTGTCACCAATAATGCCTTCTCCTTCGGTGAAGAATTTTATTTGCAACGTTTTGGTATGGGAATGGGGTCTCCTTTATCCCCAATACTGAGTACATTATACATGGAATACTATGAGTCGGAATTGTTGCAAACAATATGTCCCAGGAATCTAATTTGGTTTCGTTATGTAGGTGATATTTTCTCATTTTGGCCTGACCACTGGAACAACTTTGACACTTTCTTTCAGTCATTAAATAATCTTGTTCCCTCTATTAAATTTAAATATGAATGGGAGAACGACAAACAATTACCTTTTCTAGATGTTTTGGTCATTAACGAAAGCGGAAAGCCCAATTTCACGGTCTATAGAAAACCTACTCATTGTAATTCGTACATTCATTATTTTTCATATCATGACGAAGTGGTTAAAAGCTCAATTATTTCTTCCATGTTTCTAAGAGCACTCAGGATTTGTAGCCCACATTTGCTGGACCCGGAAAATTCAAAGATTTGGAACATTTTTAAGGATTTAAAATATCCTGAGTGGTTTATCAGAAAGGCGTATTTTAAAGCCAGAAAATCTTTTTATGCCCCTCGGGAACCTTCAGTTAACCAAAAACAATATGTGAGTTTGCCTTACATTGCCGGCTTAGAAAGAGTAAAACCGCTGACGAAAGATTTTAAGTTTGCTTTGGCGTTCAAATATTCGTCAACCGTGAAAAGTAAATTGGTTAGGAATAACGTGGCAAAAGAGGAACAAGCCTGTGTCTACAGCATTCCCTGTAAAAGTTGTGATTTAGTATACGTGGGAGAAACTGGAAGAAGTATTGAAACCCGTATTAAAGAACACAAATATGCCTTCAGAAGTTGTAATACTAATAATGCCATTTTTTATCACGCCAGCCAAAATAATCATGCTATAGATTGGGAATCAAGTAAGGTACTTTATAAATGTAATAATTATGTCAAAAGAAAAATAATAGAATCTGTGTGTATAGAAAAAGTAGATAATTTTAATTTGTGCGAAGGTACTTATAAGTTAGACCCTTTAATGAGATTCTTGGTCAAAAAATCCCTTACGGAGTCGTGGGAACGTGTTCGAACCTAAGTGTGAATTTCTTAAATGTCTCTGGATTGGAATGTTTCCTTACTCGCCTTTAGTAAATGTAATAATGGAAGTAATAAATGTGGAAATAAATATAAATGCAACAGATGTAATAATAAAGGTAATATTATAAATTTAATCATTAGGGTAAAGGTAATAATAATAAATGTTAAAAAAATGTAAATGTAATAATAAATGCAGTAATTATGTCAAAATATTAGAATCTGTATGTATAGAACAAGAAGATAGTTTTAATCTGTGGGAATGTACTTATAAGCGGACCCTGTAATAAAATGCCCTTCCAGTGTCGGGAGAACGGTATCTAACCTAGGTGCGAATTTTCTCAATGGTCTCTGGATTGTTTCCCAATCGGCCTTTTTTCATTTGTTTTTCGGTTTATAAGTTCTGTATAATAAACAATAATGTAATAACGAATGTAATAATAAATTTATAATTTCTGTAATAAATAATTATGCAATATTAAATGTAATAAATTTAATAATAAGTGTAATAATTATGTAAAAAAAATATAATAGAATCTGTATGTTTAGAACAGGAAGATAGTTTTAAATTTGCGCGAATGTACTTAATGAAAAATGCCCTTCCGGTGTCGGGAGAATGAGATCTAACCTAGGTGCGAATTTCTTAACGGTCGGTCCCTGGACTGTTTTTCCCTCTTGTTTTGGTTCATTCGTGTTTCTGTATCCACCCGAGGAGGATGCCAGTGGGCGTCGAAACTGTCGTGGAAATAAACTCTGTCTATTAGAGTGGGTTTTTATTTTCATATTTTGACCTTCACGTAGAAAAAAGTGAAGTTTTTTGCACTTATTAACAACTGAAATTTCTCAGTGTTAAACTTCATATTGTTGTCTTCCGTCCACTTGTAGATTCTGTTCATGTCGGTTTGTAGAGATCCTATATCTTCTGGGTTTCTTATTTTTCTACTGATTTTTGTGTCATCGGCAAAGGATGTTACTGTGCTATCTCTGGTAACGTCCTCATCTATGTCAGTTAGCATGATTATGAAGAGTAGTGGAGCTAATACTGTTCCTTGTGGTACTGAGCTGAGGACCTCTGATTCTGATGAAGATACTCCTTGTACTGTAACGACTTGCCACCAGTCACTAAGGAAATTATATATCCATTTCCCTACTTTTCCTGTTATTCCCATATATTTCAGTTTATGTATTATGTGTTATAGTGTTATAGTGGTTGGTGATTTTAACAGCAATATCACTAAACCGGGTTCAGATTTTGCTAAGCTTCTTATCAATTACTGTGAAGCATGCGACTACAAACTTGCCAGTAAATTGCTACTCCCTAATGACTCATTTACATATCATCATATGTTAGTGATGCCTGGGGGACTTACTCGTGGCTAGACCACTGTATAGCCTCCCACGATGGTTATAATATAATCAAAAGCATGTCCATACTTTATGATGTATTTGAATCTGATCATATCCTATTTGCAGTAGGGCTTGATTGTATGGTCGCACCTGACATAGACAATGACTGTGATAATGCTGATTACTATAAGGTTAATTGGTCAAATCTTAGTCACTCTGAGGTAGACTACTATACAATGCAGACTGATGTACTACTTAGGCTTGTGAGGATTCCTGCAGAAGCTTTGGTTTGTAGGAATCTCTCCTGTGATGATGTAAACCATATAAATCTTTTAAATAAGTATTACGATGAGCTTGAACATGCCATTAAGGGTGCGAGTGGAAGTAGTTTTAAGAATAAAAAATGGGGGAAAGTAAATGTCAATCCAGGGTGGGCAGAATACTGTGCTGATTTGTATGATGTAGCAAAAAATGTATTCGTGGAATGGGTTGCTATGGGGAAACCTAGGCAGGGGGAACTCCTCCAACTGAAAAATAGAACTCGTGCTAGGTTCAAGGGTGCTCTTAGATTTATAAGGAAAAATGAAGAGAATCTTCGAAGAGAATCTCTAGCCAGGAAATTAGGCAATAGCAATACTTCCAATAGGGAATTCTGGAAGGAGGTTAATAAAATTAACAATAGTAATCTTGCCTTTCCAAATGTAATAGAGGGTGTACATGGTGCAAAAAACATTGCAGAACTGTGGAAAAATCATTATGAAACCCTATTTAATTGTCTCGGGGAGAGGATAGACTAAATATATACCTAAATTTAGATCGCTCTGAAGAACTACTAATTAATGATTCAGAAATCTGGCAGGCTATTCATAAGTTAGATAATAACAAAAGTTGTGGTAAATTTATAGTATTACGCCCGTCTCCCTTTGGAGGTGAAATTTATGTTTTTCCTATGGTTTTTGATGTGTTTTGAACGAATCTGACCTTCAAAACCGTCGGAAATGACTCGTTTTTTAGATAACCCCCTCCCCCCCAGCCGGCAATCTGGGTGACCCTGGTGGGAACCGAGAGTTCTCGGGTGGGGAAAATCACAGAAAACGAGTCATTTCCGACGGTTTTGAAGGTCAGCTTCGTTCAAAATACATCAAAAACCATAGGAAAAACATAAATTTCACCTTCAAAATTGACCTAACCTTCCTAACCTATCCTAACAACTTAACCTAACCTATCCTAACCTAACCTATCTACAACGCCACAGTTTCTGGTCTTGACGATATGTACACTCCGTTTTACAATGTGGACACTTCACTACTGTCGGTAGAACACTGTGAGCACGCAGAAACTCAACACTTTTTTCTAAATTTTTGTAGAAAGCGACAATACAACTGTAATAATCGAATGAGCACGCGTCAAACGAAGCCATTCCGGTAGCAAAGTAATTCAAATTCGGAATGGATGGAGCGCAGTGATTGGGCAGACACGTAACGGTCACACAAACGAACACACAAACGAACGTACGAACACACAAACGAACGTACGAACACACAAATGAACGTACGAACACACACTAGATACACACCAAAAAAATGTTTATATCTCGAAAACGAAGCATTTGCGACGGAGACGCTATAGAAGGAAAGTGTCTTAGAATTAAAAAATCTACTTAATGAACATATAATAATTGCTGGACGTTAGACGGGTGTAATACTATAATAATACCAAAGTTGTGGCCTAGATGGCATACAAGCAGAACATTTAAAATGTTGTAGCCTCGTATAATACCTATGCTTGCAATGTGTTTCACAAGCTGTATGATATATGGGTACTTGCCAATATACTTTCTAAAGTGTCAGAATATGTCATTTATAATAGGATAAGCACTTACTTGCAGACTTATGACAATCAATTTGGCTTTAGATTGAAACATGGTACTGATATGTGTATTTATATACTAAAGGAAGCCGTCCTAAAGTACAAGATGTCAAACAGCAATGTATATTCCTGTTTTTTGAACGCATCAAAAGCATTTGATAGAGTTAACCATCACAAACTTTTCAAGAAACTCTCGTGTCGAGGGGTACCTAAATATTACTTATCATACTTGCATTCTGGTATTCAGAGCAGACCATGTTTGTAAGATGGAAAAGCACTGTATCACCAGGTTTTAAGGTTACTAATGGTGTTAGGCAAGGAGGTATATTATCACCCTATCTTTTCTGTACATACATGGATGACCTTACCAATGAACTAAAAACTGCACGTACTGGCTATGTCACTGGAAAGAAAAAATTAATCATTTAATGTATGCTGATGACCTTGTTCTTCTGTCACCCTCTCCCCATGGGCTGAGAGTACTATTAGAGGTATGTGAACAATATGGTGTGTGCCGCGTTTGTTAGCGGGTAGAGATAAAGTAAAGGCCAATTTGAGGCTTTATTCAACATAAACATAGCATAGATCTGAAACACAGAAAACAATAATTAGTAAAGACTTGTTACACAGAAAACAATAATTAGTAAAGACTAAGAAAACAATAATTAGTAAAGACTTGTTACACAGAAAACAATAATTAGTAAAGACTCATTACATTCCTCTCTTCTTTTATAATACGTGATACATTGCACGGTAAGAAACAAAACGACAAGTTCAAGATATTTTGGAAGAAAGAAGAGTCTACAAGTTTAGGCGTTGAGCTGGGTATCTGATTCGAGTGCTTCTTCTCAGAGGGGGACTCGTCTCGGAGGTTACTGACACAGGTGGGCCTCTCTCGACTTCGACTGGAGTCGCTTCGACGGGAGCTGTTGGGACCGTGTGTCGGCGGATCTCAGCGGGTTCTGAGTCGTCCGTTAGCGGGGTGGAATTGATTGGCGGACTGGGTACGGGGGGTTCATAGTGATTCGTGTCATCCGTATTGCTACGTCCCGCCGGTGCCAGGTCCCTGATGGATACGGTATCTTCTCTCCCATTCGGATGCCGTATAAACGCGTAGTTGGGGTTTGCCTCAATTAACTCAACTTCCTCGACGAGGGGGTCGTTCTTGGATCGGCGAATGAATTGGCGAAGGAGTACAGTTCCCGGAGAAGACAGCCACGTCGGTAGTGCAGAACCGGTAGAAGTACGCCGCGGGTGCGTGAATAGACGCTCGTGAGGAGTTTCGTTCGTGCCGTACACAGCAGCGATCTAATCGAGTGCAGCGCGTCTGGTAGGACGGACTCCCATTGCGACATCGGCAACCCGCGATCTTCTATGGCTAGTTTGATGGTGTTCATGATGATTCCATTGTAACGTTCGCATTGCCCGTTTCCTTGGGGGTGATACGGCGTTGTGCGACTAGTCGCGATACCATGTTTAGTTAGGAACAGTTTTAGTTCCGAAGACATAAACGATGTCCCTCGATCTGTGTGGATGTAAGAGGGAGTTCCGAAGGTAGAAAATAACTCGGTGAGACGGGCGATAACGGTTGACGTGTTCGTATCACGGCACGGGAAGGCAAAAGGAAAGCGTGAATACTCGTCGATTACTGTTAGGATGTAAGGTCGCGAAGTTGCGCTCGGAAGCGGGCCTTTAAAGTCGATGTTAAGTCGGTCAAACGGGGACATGGCCCGTATTAAGTGACTAACTTCTGGTTTATAGTACTGTGGCTTACATTTAGCGCATGTTTGGCATTCCGACGTAACTCGTTTGATGTCATCCACTGAGAATGGTAGGTTCCTAGCTCTCACAAAATGAGTCATTCGGCGGACTCCTGGGTGTATCAGATTAACATGCAGCTGGGCGAGGGATATTCTTGGAGTAGCAGCGCAAAAGGATCGCGACAATGCGTCTGCGGCTCGGTTCTCGGGGCCCGGTCTGTATTTTATTGTGAATGAGTAGCCGGCTAGTTCTACACGCCAACGGAGAATCTTATCGTTCTTAATACGACCAGTAGCTTTTCCATCGAACATGAAAGATACGCTCCGCTGGTCGGTGACGACAGTAAAGTGTCGATAAGCTAAGAAGTGCTTCCACTTGCGAATGGATTCGATTACAGCGTATGCCTCCTTTTCAACGATGTGATGGCGACGTTCTGTGTTATTCAGAGCGCGAGAAAAGAACGCCACCGGGCGGCCGTTCTGGGTGAGGGTGGCTCCGATTGCTGAAGAGGAAGCGTCCGTCTCCACAGTGAACGGCAGTTCTTCATCGATTGAACCGACGACAGCTTTCGAGATATCATCTTTGAGTGTTTGGATCGTTGATACTTCCTCGCGAGTTAATGGGAATGATGAAACGTTGAGCAGAGGTTTGATCTTGAGGGAATAGTTCTGAATCCATTTAGCATAGTATGCGAATAGTCCGATTACGCGTTGTAGAGACGACTTGTTGCGAGGAGTTTGAAGTTCTTGTAGTGGCCGGAGGCGTTCGGGATCGGGCCGCAATACGCCATGAGAGATAGAATATCCGAGCAGGTGCACTGATGTCATCGAAAGCTTGCATTTTTCCTTGTTTAGACTCAGATTTACTCGTTTAGCGGCTTCCCAGAAATGTCGAAGGTTCTCATCGTGCTCTTCCCAAGTGGTTCCGCAGATGGTGAGATCGTCGAGGTAGGCGTATGTTGATGATAAGTTGTTCGAGGATATGAATTCGTTCATGACGCGCTGGAAGGCCGCGGCTCCGTTAGTTACTCCCATAGGGATCCTTCTGAATTGGTATAGATTTCCGTCAGCCTCGAATGCTGTGAAAGGTCGTTCAGACGGATCGATTTCTACCTGGTAGTATGCGCTTGACAGATCAATTACGCTGTAGTATTTGTGTTGTGAGACTTTGTTGGCTATATCATCGATTCGCGGAAGAGGATATGCATCTAGCATGGTAAATCGGTTGACGGTTTGAGAGAAATCGATTACCATGCGTTTTTTTTTTGTTTCGGTAGATGTGATGACTACTTGAGCACGCCAGGGTGAGTTACTGGGTTCAATTATCTCATCCCTGAGTAGCTTTTCGATTTCTTTCCCAATGAAAATTTTGTCCTCAGAGCAAAATCGTCTGGACTTCGTGGCGATGGGACGACAATCGGCAGTTAAGTTGCCGAATAGTGGTGGGGCTGAAATTCTTGATCGAGTAAGGCCGCATATATGGAGTGCTGGCTCCGGACCTCCGAAATTGATGTTCAATTCCTTGTGTCTGATTAAGAATGGGGTACCGAGTATTATGTCAGCGCACAGATCCGACAAGACGGATAGTTCGAGCTTTTCGTAGTCGCGGTCTCCCATCGTAACCTTCACTGTACATCGACCTGAGATGGCTGCGGATAGATTAGGCGAAGCCATTGATACGACGCCCGAGTGCGGAAGAATGGGCAGCTCTAAGTGTTTGGCTAGATCCTCACGAATGAAGTTGTCCGAGCTGCCAGTATCCAACAAGGCGAGACACGAACGGCCGTTGACGAGGATATCGACTGTTGAGTTGGTAGGCATGGAGGAGCTACACGATAGAGTGGTACTAATGGTCGCTAATGCTGCGGCTGAATGAGACGCTGTGGTTTTATCCTGTTTTTGACGTGCCGAGGAAGTACTTGAGCGGCAGACTTTGGCCCAGTGGCCGGTCTTTTCACATTTCGCACAGATAGAATCCTTTGCTGGACACCTGCTTCGTGGGTGGCGTCGAGACCCGCAGAAGAAGCACAGAGCGGCTTTGTTGTCGAAATTCGTAGCGGCTGAAGAGTTTGGGAGATCGTCTCCTTGGACGCAGGCAGGCCGGGCAGAGTCAGTAGTCGGCGACGGTTCGTGGCGAGAGCCAGTGGCTGCAACAGCACCGTAATGAGTGAGGTACGATTCTGAGTTTTTCTGGGCCTGATCTAATGTTCGAGCCTGGACGATAGCCTTTTCCAGTGAGAGTGTGTCATTTTCGAGTAAGCGGGTACGGATGGCGCTATCTCTAATTCCTCGGATGAAAGCGTCTCTCACAGATGAACTCCTGTTTTCGTCGGCGGAAACCGATTTGAAGTTGCAGTCATTGGCTAGTTGTTGAAGAATTTGCAAGTACTCATCGAGGGTTTCCTCGGGCTTTTGGTGACGGGTGGACAACAGGTGGCGAGCGCATACCTCGTTTGGCTTCTTGACGTAGGTGGCCTCTAAGGCTGCCATGGCATCTCATAAGTAGAGCAGTCTTGAATGATATCAGCGACATCGGGGCCGATATGTATGAATAGAACCTCCAATTTATTGGGGTTGTGTTCGGCGATAGTACTCAAGAAATATTTGAATCCGCGCGACCATAATTTCCATAGTTTCCCAGCTTGGGGAGAATTCGGAGAAGTAATAAATTTATCCGGGCGAATCACCTTCTCCATGATATAGTAAGATTACTGGATGAATATTTGCTTGCTGTATCTGAAAGGCCGACTGAATGGCTGATTGAAATGTTGAATAAATTGTGGTGCCGCGTTTGTTAGCGGGCTAAAGATAAAGTAAAGGCCAATTTGAGGCTTTATTCAACATAAACATAGCATAGATCTGAAACACAGAAAACAATAATTAGTAAAGACTTGTTACACAGAAAACAATAATTAGTAAAGACTCATTACATATGGTATAGAAAATGACCGTGACCGGACAGCTCATACCAGGACAACACATACCCGGACAACTCATACCTAGGACAACTCATACCTAGGACAACTCATACCTAGGACAACTCATACTCTCTTCATCAATTACCACCCCAATGTTGATCTTTTCATCTATATCCACCCCGAAAGTTTAAACTCTGCAAATTAACTAAAATAAGATAAGAAAACAATAACAACAAATTTATTATTTATTGCAAACATATAATAAATAGAGAACCATTATTTACATAGGATAAAATTTGAATGCCCGGTTAGGTCAACTGTACGCCCTTGACGATTGGTTAGGTTTAGTCGTGATATTTTCGTTAGTTTTAACGAAAATATCACGACTAAACCTAACCAATCGTCAGGGGCGTACAGTTGACCTAACTGGACATTCAATGAACCCAACCGGGTATTCAGTTGACCTAACGGGGCATTCAGTGAACCTAACTGGGCATATATATATATATATATATATATATATATTAGGGCGGCTCGTTTTTACACTTTTTTCGATATTTGATTGGGGGTAGTGCGGAAAAGTTGCGATTTGGAGAGAAAATAAAGTGTGTAAAAATTTTTTGATCTACGTCAATACCTTCCGGTGGCGGCGAGTCCTTAAAAATCGAAAAATAGGCCTAACGGGGTAGATTGGAAAATGGTTTTAAAGACTTACAAAATAAACAATAAAAATTTCAGCACAATCTGTTAATAACTTCCGGTGGCGTCTTAGCCGTTAAAATATCCAAAATATTGATTTAAAGCAAGTTTTAACAAGATGTTATACAAATGTTAATTCCGGTATATTTCTGTGCAAACAACCCTGAGAACACTATTATAGGCTTGAATAAATTAATAGCAGTCATTGAACAATGAACATTATATAAAAATTATATAAAATTATATAAAAATTTTATGTGTTTGTAGGCCTATTTTTCGATTTTTAAGGACTCGCCGCCACCGGAAGGTATGGACGTAGATCAAAAAAATTTTACACACTATTTTCTCTCCAAATCGCAACTTTTCCGCACTACCCCCAATCAAATATCGAAAAAGTGTAAAAACGAGCCGCCCTAATATATATATATATATATATATATATATATATATATAACTTGCATGAATTTTAAATGTTTAAATTTAATTTTTAATTTTACAAAATAAATGTTTTCATTTCAAAATGTTTTCATTAATAACTTGTATGAATTTTAAATGTTTAAATTTAATTTTTTTTTACAAAATAAATGTTTTCATTAATTTTTCATTTTTTTTCTGGTCCTATGTATGAGTTGTCCTAGGTATGAGTAGTCCGGGTATGAGTTGTCCAGGCATGAGTTTTCTGGGTATAAGTTGTCCTGGTATGAACTGTCCTAGAACCGAAAATGACATCATCTATAATGGGGCAAAGAGCTGTATTTTGATTTTTAGGTGTAATCTACTGAAACATATATCATGTGGGTCTTCTGAAATGAATGGTCAGACTATACCTGTCAAACACACATGTAAATACTTAGGTCATGTAATTTACTCACGAGCTGCGAGATGAACTTGATATTGAGAGGCAACGTAAAAAGTTGTATGTAGAGGGTAACATGCTAGTAAGGAAATTTGGTATGTGTTCAGAATCAGTTAAAATTTATCTTTTTAGAACTTATTGTACTGCATTGTATGCATCCCATCTGTGGTGGAATTATACAAAAACTGCTATGAATAAACTCTCTGTTGCTTATAATAATATTTTTCGTATGCTATGTGGGGAACCAAAATGGTGCAGTGCCAGTTTTATGTTTACTACGCGTAACCTACTTACCAGCCAAATGTTAATCCGGAAGAATATATATAATTTCATTACTACGGTCCAAAACAGCTCTATTGTACAATGTCCTGTCTTCAGATGCTGTGTACTTCTCACTTATATGGCAGGCTTGGTTCAGACAACTGCTGGTTTACAATACCTTATTTTTGTAATGTAGCAAAGATTATATATGCATATTAAGTTGTGTTATAATAAGTGTTATAGCAAGTGACTATGTTATTATAAGTGTTATAAGATATCTCAGGTAATAACAATATACATAAAATTGTCAGATAATTAATCAAATAGTATGCCAGTATGCTAGGTTAAGTGGCTATGTTGGCCTTATTTTTATATTATTTTTGTATTAAGTTCAATGTATACGTAAGATTGTACTTGTATGTTAGGTTAAGTGGCTATGGATTGTGAATGATCCGCAATGAAGATGTTTTGTTTGTTTGTTTTGTATGATTCCATGGTCACACTTGTCGAACACTTTAGCAAAGTCTGTGTATATTACATCATAGTTTTCATTACTTTCAAGTGCATCAATAATGATGTTGTAGTGTTCTATTAGTTGTGATAGGCATGATCTGCCTGACCGAAACCCATGTTGGTTATCATTGAATTTTTTCTGAGTTTCCAAAAAGTTATAGATTTTCTGTCTAACTATTCTTTCAAATATTTTAGTGAGATGAGATGTAAGCGACACTGGCCTATAGTTTTTGGCCTCGGATCGATCACCTCTTATATATATTTGGACTATGTTCGCGCTCTTCAGGATGCCCAATATTTCTCCATTGTCTAGTGGTCGTCTCCATATCCAATATAGGGACTCAGCTATTGCATTCTTGTAGGGTTTGATCAGTGTGGCATTCCATTTATCCGGTTCTGCCGCTGAGTGTGCTTTTATTTTCCCTATAGCTTGTGTAATATCATCTGTCGTAAAGTCGAAGTCCGTTATACTTTCCCCTTGTAGTTCTTCTTCAAAGAACGCATTTCTATCGCATATCAGTTTGTCAGTTTTTGGATACTGAAAGATGATTCGTACTGATTAATATTTCAGATACTTCTGTTAGATCATCAGATAAAGCACTGTTCTCGCTTTTCAAAGGTCCGATAGTCGCATGGTTTTTCCGACTTCCTTTTTGCAAAATTATAGCAGTACTTTGAATTAACCTTTATCGCTTCTATAGCGTCATCTTCTTTTTCTGTATGCTTCTCAATTAGTTCCTGTATGACGTCATCGATACTTTGCAGTTTATCATTTAATATTTTTATGATGTTGTTATCTTTACAGTTACTTAATTTTGCAGTCACTCTTTTTCTCTTTCGGAACACTGACCTCTTTTGTCTCTCGAACCTGCTTCTCTTTCCTCTTTGTTGTATTTTTGGGACATGTCTTTCCACAATTTCCAGTGTCTTCGCCTCTAAAGTCATTAGCATCTCTTCCGTTGTCTTGGCCTCGAAAATGGTTTTATTTATATAATAATAATAATAATAATAATAATAATTCACCTTGACTTGGAATATTAAAAATTTGAAATCACAATTAGAAGCCAGTGCTTTCATCTCAGTTTGTTTGTTCCCGACTTCCAAGTATCAACTATAAAAAATAAATAAATAAAATTTGGATGAATGGAGGTGCGGGAGCGACATTAGCCGAATAAAAGATATTTTAAGAAACTACTAAATTATTTAAATTAAAAGTAAATTTTAATAATGTTTTAAGGCTGTGGTAGATTAAATTTACGCATTTATAAGCTTTAAGCAAAATAATAACCTTGCATCATTGCAATTTTGGGCCTACATTGTTCGATGCTTTGTCTCATTGAGTTTTGTTTACAATGAGCTCGCCATAACAACGTTAGGCTAAGCCAATATACAGGGTGGCCAGAAAGTTCATTTGCATGAAAAACAAGGGCAATATACAGATATGCTGTAATTTCATTGCAAAGGGACTTTGTGGCCACTCTGTATGCCAAAAATTGCAAAGAATGAAGGCCAGTTCTCTACTTAACCCTTATAAATGGGTAAATTTAAATTTAATCTAGCATAGCCTTCTAACACCAATAAAAATATATTTTCTTTTCATTCCTTTAAATATCGATTCTGCAGACGACAAATTGTTTGTTTACAAAAAAGTAACTCGAGTTTCTCTACTTAGGCATCTACATTACATTACATTTCATTTGGAAAACATGAAGCCACTGGGCTTATCGAGGTTATCTAAGTCATGAGCTATAATCTTGCGAAATGTCAGTCTCAAGTCAGCTAGTTAACATACAACTATTTACTACCAAAGTAGCCTACATAACTTAAGCCAAGAATATACACTATTTACCAGTGGTGGGCACGCGCAAACGATTTTTGTGGCGCCGCAGCCGCACCGCAACTCTGCTGAAATAGTTGCGCCGCACGCGCAAGCGCAACCCTTTTCAAAAAGTTGCGCCGCAAGCGCAAGCGCAACCAAAAATGTTGCGCCGCAACTTTTGCGGCGCAACTGCCCACCTTTGCATTTAACGTATATCTGCAGTGGTGGCACGCGCACGATTTTTGTAGCGCCGCAGCCGCAACCGCAACTCTGCTGAAATAGTTGCGCCGCACGCGCAAGCGCAACCCTTTTCAAAAAGTTGCCCCGCAAGCGCAAGCGCAACCAAAAATGTTGCGCCGCAAGTTGCGCCGCAACTGCCCACCTTTGCTATTTACAGTCTACAAACTATATCTTCCATTCATAAAAGCATCCAAATTTTTATTAAACTAACTAAGGAGCTACTTTTAACATCATATGGCAAGTCATTCCAAAAATCTACTACTTTATCATTGAAATTGGTTTGGCCAAAAGAATGAGACAACTTGAGTTGACTTAACTTCATTCAATTGGACGAAAAGAAAACGGCTTAATTTGTCTGAATTTATTTTTGAGTAGCCGATAGAGTTAATTTAATCGAAAACTGCAATTGTTTCAATTAAGTTTTAGGAGCTCTCTTCATTTTCTAAATTGTGTTGTTGCTTCTCTTCAGTTTTTATCTACTTCAACTCTGCAAACGTAATAACCTAAACCTTGTTTTTTATCCAAGCGAAGCTTCTCATTCTCGTCATATTCGACTGTCGTCTGCTGGTAGACAGAAGTAAAGTTTGAGTAGGTCTAGGTGTTTGGGAAGTCGGGACTTAAACTTTTGGACGTGGCTTTGAAAATAAGTAGCTTTATTCTCCACTAAAACGAAAATTAGGCCTGTTGTGTGGTAGGACTAGTTTAGCTTACCTTAATTGGGCTTCAGCTAGCTTAGTAACTTAAACTAAGCAATAGAGATACTGCGTCTAGACCTATCTGGTAGTCTAACTTAGGCTTATATGTGTAGGCTAGTTAAAGCTTGTCCTAATCTTACTATCTGGGCTCGAGTAATACTAGTTCCTCGGACAAAGGTACTATTATTTATGAATAGGCAAAGAGCACTAGACCTTATGTATATTATCTTTCCATTAAAAGTAGGGGCTAATATTAATTGTGGGAACGTCAGATTTTGGTAATCCACCTATTTCATACGTTAAGTCAATCAGGGTGACTCTTCATCCAGGTTATACTAGATTGGTTGTTATTTACTATGTCACAAACTTTGAGCCAATTAGAAGTCCAAGAGTCTGGTGTCCTCAAAACTTAATATTTACGAACCTTATTTTGGTAAAATTCAAAATACCCAGTAAAGCCTGAAGTTTAATGGCCAAGTTAAATAAAGTAAATAGTCCCGCTTCACATTACTTATGTCATTGTAAAACCATGTATTTATTGGTAAATGTAGAGAGAATGCCGGGGTAATGATCTATGATAAATTTAATTTTAAGTGTACATTACAGGCTTTGTAAATTGAATCTTTTTTCTGATGGTTTTTGATGCAGTTTGAATGAAGGTTAATTTCGTTCAATATCAAAAACAATCAGGGAAAAAGTTTTAATATATAACCTAACATAACCTAACCTAAAATTCTAAAATTTTCTCAAAAGCTTGTAATGTACTCTTGAAAAAAAAAAAAAAAAAATACATAATTTTTTAATAAGTGGTATTTCTAGAGGTACTTTTGCTCCTGAATCCAGTGGTGCTATTCAATTCTTGGGAAATGGCTAGTTTTGAAATACAGGTGACCCTCGGTATACACGGGGTTAGGTTCCTGAAAAGAATATAAGAAATTTTTATAGTGGGCACACTAGGGGCCACTTCGGCCCATCGAGGTGGCTCCACTATGTAAAAATTGCCTGTACATTGGCAATAACCAATTTTTACAAAACTAATTAAGTATCAATTTAAAAACTAATTAATTATTAATTTAAAACTAAAGATAGAATCTTTAGATCCAGAGGATCAAAGTCATAATAGGCTACTATCCACAAATATGTTACACACTATATCTATTTATAACTGACATGCAAATATATTGGATCTAAAGATCCGTCAATTTCATTATGGTACCCATCAATACCAGTACCATGCCAACCAAAAATAAGTCACGGTCCATATCAAATGCGGATCAAGTCACAATTTATATACATTATAATATATATACTTAAGAGGAAAAGTGTCGGTGTGGCTGTAAAGACTATACAGTAATGTAGAAATGTGTGTGCACCCATTTTGGGTCTCCCATTTAAAGCTGTTTGTGGGGCAAGTGAAGATCATGAGTTTTTCAATACCTCACAGTACTATCGGGGGCACCGCTCGCAGAGGAATCTCTTTAAATAGGGTGTGTAAGGACAGAGTATCCCCTAACCCAAGATGCTGCCTCCCTATATCCCATAACACCTGTGTTGAGCTGTGGGATCTATCACCCAAATGCACATAATATATATGAAATAAACTAGTATCGTTCATGCAATAAAAATGGGCTTAAACACCATCACCAGATGTCCCTTGCAGACATCAAACTATCCAACCTTCTTTTGAAAGAATCAAGCGTATCTGAAGTTGCCACTTTTGTCACTGTTCCAAAACTTAATTACTCTGTTTATAAAACTATTTTCTTAAATTTGTTCTACATCTTGGTTTAAATAATTTCATACTATGACCTCTAGTCCGATTATTGTGATCTTTATTGAAAAGAGAGACTCAAAATCTATCTTATCCAACCCTTTTATCATTTTATACACCTCTATCATATCACCCCTTAACCTCCTCCTTTTTAATGAGAACATGCTTAGATACGCCAGTCTCTCCTTATATGTCAATTGTCTTAGAGATGGGATCATTCTTGTTACTCGTTTCTGTACTCTTTCCAGTTTCTCAATATCTTGTATCAAATAGGGACTATTAAATTGAATGCAGTATTTGAGGAGGGTCTCACATATGAAATGTATAGTTGCTTTATAATATTGTGGTGATTTGTATTCAATTGTGTGTGTTCATGAGATTGAGTCTGTGTAAATGGAAACTGCATATAGGGACTAATATCTTATGGGGAAAAAATACAATCAGTCACTAGACCAACTGATCACCTCCCTATGACCAATTATATTTCCTCATACATAACTAAAACACACACACAAACACCAAAACATATACAGAAACACCAAAACACATACTATACATACATGTATATTTATATATTAACTGCATATAATATTACTGCAGTAATAAGAAAAAATGGTTTAACTTACAAATAAAGGTAGGCAGATTGGGTAGAGTTGCTGCAGACTATTTACTGGTGAGTGTTATTTATTGTGATTATTTATTTTTTTTTTAATTATAGTACTAATAAAGTATAAAAATACATTGTAAAGAAGTTAATCATTAGAGATGCATATATTTAACAACTATACTGGTCAAAAAAAAATGCAATTAGCTTGCATATGGTGTAAAATTTAAGTTGTTAGTGGTATTATCACAGTTTCAAGATTATGGTTAAATGTTTATTCAAATCTTTTAAAGCCACTTAGTGCATGTTTTTAAACCTGACTAATCCCGGCTAAGACGCCATTTTGTTACAAACAATAAACAGAGATTAAATTGAATGTATTCTTTATGAAGGCATGCATTTTTTCTTTGACTTCACAGAATACACACTGCCCGTTGAGAGAACCAAACTTTTTCCCGCGATTGAGGCATGCCACGACTCTCAGAGGTCAACAGAGGTCGTGCCTTGGGCATGTTGGATGCAGGCATGTCTGCTGTCCAAGTTGCACAATGAATGCATGTGCATCCCAGCACAATCTCTAGGCTTGTTAGATGGTACAATGCCACAGGAAGTGTTCAGGACCTGCCAAGACGTGGGCGACCTCGTGTGATGACCCAATGCCAGGATCGCCACATTGTACTGCAGCACCTGCGTCATCGGCAGTGGAATGCTTGTCAGACAGCCAGAGAGACACCTGGTATCCACAAGAACAGAATTAGTGACCAGACCATCAGAAACCGACTCTGTAATGCAGGACTCCGATCCCGCAGGCCTTACAGAGGTCCTTTTCTCACTGATGCAAGAAGGCAACGATGCCTGCAATGGGCCTATCAGCACCGTGACTGGACACAAAGAATGTGGAACCAAGTCCTCTTTTCTGACGAGTCTCGCTTCAGACTGTCCAATTCTGATGGCTGTGTCAGGGTATACAGACGACCAGGGGAGCAATACTCAGATGCTGCAGTAGTGGAGCATGACAGATGGGGAGGACCAAGTGTCATGGTTTGGGCAGGAATTGCCTTTGCTTCAAGAACTGAGCTGGTGGTTGTTGATGGTGCTCTGACTGCCCAGCGCTACAGGGATGAGATTCTTCACCCACATGTTCTTCCATTCATGAGGCAACATCCAGAATTGGTGCTCCTGCAACAGGACAATGCCAGACCTCATGCAGCCAGGATAGTGCAGGCGTACCTGCAGGGACAACAGGTGCAGACCTTACCATGGCCAGCCTTCAGCCCAGACATGTCACCGATAGAGCACGCATGGGATGAACTTGAATGGCGAGTTCGCAGATGTCAGCATCAGCCGCAGAACATCAGGGAACTGACCAATGCAATTATTGAAGAGTGGAGGCCATCCCTGTTGCTTTCCTGCAGACACTGTTGAGGTTGATGAGGGCCAGACTCCAAGCCTGCATTGTGGCTAGGGGTGGCCATACGCGTTATTGACTATTTGTTATGTTAAAGAATCATTTACTATATACTGAGTCCTCATGTTTATTAATAAATCTCAAAAATTGCGTTTCTTTTTTGACCAGTATATTAATTAAAATATTGATAATATCCTTTGTGATGTATAATTTGCAAATTGGTAATAGAATCCTCGCCACAATTAGATTAAATATTGGGGGATTGGTTCAGGCAATTGTATTGTAGATTGGTAATACTGGTAACTGGTGCACTACTGACTGAGTGAGTGGTGGGAGGGGTAAAGTGACAGGCCACCATACACAGCTGTGTCAGCTCAGGAAACTGTGTTTGGATGAGATCCCCTCCCATGTATATGGGGGGGGTAGGGAGCAATACCAAAACTGTGTATAGCTGAAACCGTGTATACAGAGGGTCACCTGTATAGGCCATTTCTACCCTAACAATTAGGATCACACGAAAGTGGGCAGGGCTTTGAAGAAGAGGGAAATTGAGGAGTAAACACAAAAAATAGTAATAAAACACTAAAATTAACCTAACCTAACCTAAGTGTCTAAATACTTTGAACTGTTTAAATGAATGATAGATTGCAGTCATCACACACCATGACAAACAAAGCAACAACTGATGCGCATCTCTATAATCAAGAAAACAAATGCTCTGATTGGCTGCAGAATGGAAGAGTCTTTCATTAGACGTAAAATTAAAAATTGAATAATTTCAAAACTAGCCATTTCCCCAAGCATGAATATCACCACTGGATTCAGGAGCCAACAATACCCCTAGAAATACCACTTCTTATTAAAAAATTGTTACCCTGGGGATTTCTCTATATTAGCCTATTTATTTTATTATTAATGAAGGTTATTCAGGCAATGCCAGTCACAGTGACAGTTGGAGGCAGAGTCCATGGGACCTAGTTACTAAACTAACCAGTAATTATGCAGCTAAGGGGCATCACTGAGATTGATGATGGTTTTTTCTGCACATTTTTTCATGCTTTGTGTAGTAGATATTCAGTAGTTGTGGAATTATGAAAAACCAGTTTTTAACATGTTTTGAATAGACAAGTACCACTGCACAAAGCATGAAAAAGTAGCAGAAAAGCCAAGAATTATCAACAAATGCAGAAAAAAAAAATTATCACAATTAAATAACTAAGGTCAATTGAATGGCCAGTTTTAGTATCTGTACGCCTTGATGATTGGTTAGGTTAAGTCATGATATTTTGCTAAAACTAACAAAAATATCGTGACAACCTAACCAATCATCATAGGTGTACAATTTACCCAACCTGGCATTCACAAGTAGATAGATTACAGCATTGCATTATCACATGCTCAGTCACACTACAACAATAATTAAAAAAAATAATGATGAACTTTGATATAATTAAGATTGCAAGTTTTACATACCATGTTGGAATCTAGACTGAGAAGAGAAATGGTGTGATTTTAAACCTGGAATAGAGCCAGGTTTAAATTGATTGGCTGGATGTCACAAGATATGAGAGTGTGTGTCACTTGGTGATTGGTTGATGTCCACCATATTGATCATGGCTGCAATAGTGGTAAATTCAAATTTTTTCTAACATAATTTCCTTAAACTTCACCATAAAATATTTCCCCAGTACTGGTATATAATTGTAGTGTGATTATATACAATTATACGTATATTTCTAAAGTTGAAAAGGGTAGTGTATGTTTATAAAGCCATGACATGACACCCCTTAGCTATATAATAGCCAACTAACCTAACCTAGCCTACTCTAATTTAATATATTACCCAGCTGTCAGGCTGTGAACTCTGCCTCTAAACTGCATCTGGCATGTGGAATTTCACCCTTGTTTTCTTAGGGATTTGAGTTGCTTCACACACTCTAAATCTGTGCATCACTTCTCCAAGACATTAAATTATAGGCCTACTTGGAGTCCATAATAGTTTGAATTTTGATATGTTAAATTAGGTTAGGTTTAGTTAGTAGTTAGTGTCTTGTAGTTTCTGTGTTAATAAGTACTGTGTGGATAGTAAAAGGTACTTTTCTGTTGTCTGCTTGCCCCCTAATAAA
This sequence comes from Bathynomus jamesi, assembly GCA_023014485.1. Classification (NCBI taxonomy): domain Eukaryota; kingdom Metazoa; phylum Arthropoda; class Malacostraca; order Isopoda; family Cirolanidae; genus Bathynomus; species Bathynomus jamesi. Next base: position 82,372 of record JAJOZX010002976.1, on the reverse strand, counting down.
AAAATTGCTTTTAACAAATGTAAACAAGATTCCACTTTTTTTTTTTTCAACAATTTTAGGTACTTTTCCATTATAACCCCACAATATGACATATAACAGGATATAATTATTATGTAAAAGTTGCTTAACCCCTTGAACTCAGCACACATCTCCATGATCTGTTACATAATATGGCTTTTTACTTTTTATTGAGTGAGAGCTAAATAATACAACACGTTAAAGAAGAAGAAAGCTAAATTAAATGACATTTCTACTTTGTTATAAATATTTAAGTTTTGGACATGTGTACTTGTCATTATATATATTGGAGCATGCTAATTGGATACACGCACGTATGTTGCCATATTATTATTCTTCCGCAGCTTATTATCCCATCTTTACATGGGGTCGCTGTTTTTGGTTCGTCTTCTCCACTCTCCTCTGTCATATACCATGTCGTCCTCCAAGTCCTTCTCCCTGATGTCCACCACCACACAGTCCCTCCATCTCATCTTCAGTCTTCCTCTTCTCCAGTGCTCTGCGCCCCACATACTACTACTCTCTTCTCCTGACGTGTCCATACCACCTTAGCCTGGCCTCCTGCACCTTCTTAGTTGCTTTTGCCACCTTCACTGTTCCTCTTATATGCTCATTTCTGACCCTATCCCTCCTCGTTACTCCACACATCCATCTCAACATCTTCATTTCAGCCACATTGATTTTTCTTTCATTGCTCTTCATTGGCACAGTCTCCATTCCATACAACATTGCCAGCCTCACCACTGTTTTGAATACCTTTCCCTTCAGTTTCACCGGGACCCTCTTATCACAGAGCACCCCTGATACATCTCTCCAGTTCCTCCACCCCTACTGTATTCTACAGTTTCTCTCTCTCTCTCTCTCTGCTCCCCCCTCTGCATCCACTGTTGACACCAAGTATTTAAAATACTCCACTGTCTTAACACGCTCTCCACTCAATGTCACTTCCCCTCCTCAGTCCTGCTGCATATCACATCTCATATATTTAGTCTTCTTTCGGCTAATTCTCATCCCCCTACTTTCCAACGCCTCTCTCCAATTTTCCAACTGCTGCTCCACCACCTCTTGTCTCCCCACTCAACACAACATTGTCTGCATACATCATGCACCATGGCGCCTCCCCTCTAATCCTGTCCGTCAACACATCGAATACCACATTGAAAAGGAAGGGGCTCAAAGCTGATCCTTGGTGTAGACCAACTTCCACCCCAAAGCTCTCTGACACACCCACGCTACTCCTCACCTTAGTTGTTACTCCCCTGTACATCCCCTTGATCAGTTTAACATACTTCTCTGGTACCATCTTTTCCTTAAGCATCTCCAAACTTCCTGCTGTGGTATCCTATCATATACCTTCTCCAAGTCAATAAAAACCATGTGCAACACCTTCTGCCCCTCTCTGTACCTCTCTGCCAACTGTTTCAATGCAAAAACTGCATCTGTCGTTCTCTTTCCCGGCATAAATCCAAACTGTTCCACTGACACTTCTGCTTCGTCTCTCAACCTACTCTCCACTATTCGCTCCCATATCTTCATTGTATGTGATATTAGCTTGATCCCTCTATAATTCGTGCAATCTTGTACATCTCCCTTCTCTTTGAATATAGGCACTATGATGCTGGTCCGCCTCTCATCCGGAATCACCTCCTGGTCAAACAACTTCTGCATTAGATCCCACACCAGATCCACCCCCTCATCTCCAGTGCCTTCCATGCCTCGGCTGGTATCTCGTCTGGGCCAGTTGCTTTGTTATTTTTCATCCTATTCAGAGCACGACTCACTTCCATCCTCCCCACTTGTTCTGTCATAGCTACATTTGGTAATCCATCCTCATAGAAAGATCTTGGGTTTTCTTTATTTAATTCCTCAAAATATTCCTTCCATCTATCCTTTATCTCTTCATCTCTCTGCAGCACCACCCCCTCCCTTCCCTTAATTTGTTTTACCTGTGCAAAGTCTTTTGTCGCTCTATTTCTGCTCTTAGCCAGAGCTGGGCAGTATTTAAATACATTTGTATTTAAATACGTATTTAAATACATTTGTGTAATTAGAAACTGTATATAAATACATTGTTTTTCATGTATTTAAATATAGTATTTAAATACTTTAATGAGTATTTAAATACAATGTATTTAAATACTCAAAATATAAAAATGTAAATACTTTTACTGGTTTAATACACGTTCTGTACTAGCACAGTACGACGCGTCGACGGTGTAGTACAGCATGGTTCATGTTTCAACGTGTCAGTTCAATCAGTTGTGTGCCACTCTTAGTCGAAAGCGGTTGATTTCTTTATCGTGTGCGTGTCATGGCTTCAACAAGCAAATCCGGTGAATCAAACAGTGCTATATCTGCAGATAACAATTTAGTGCACCCTCTGTTTGATGGAAAATACTTTAAAATTAAATCTAAAGACGGTAATAAGGTAAAGTGCACCTGCTTGCTGTGTAAACACGAAGTCTCTGCTGCAAGCAATGCTACAACGAATCTGTACACTCATCTGAAGGTAAGTGTTTTTTTAGACATCAAAAAATATCTTGAAATTGACCAAATAATCGTACAAAACGGCTCTGCCTTAAGTGGGCCTGTGTAACTAACTCGTTGCAATCAATCCAATTTGCGATGGAAAATTCATTGATGAAAAAGCTTTTAAAATCGTATGATCTATCAAGTGGTGTATTTATTTCGAAATTCACCGTGTCCCCTAAAGTAGAAATTTATCAAAACATGAATTAGTGAGTGCGTATGTTAAAATTTGTATGTATTTAAAATGTATTTACAAATGTATTTAAATACAATTGATGTATTTTGTATTTAGTATCTAAATACATTCGTAAAATGTATTTAGTATTTAAATACATTTCTCCCATGTATTTAGTATTTAAATACATTCAATGTATTTATTGCCCAGCTCTGCTCTTAGCCAATCTGTATATCTTCTTTTGTCCTTCACGATCCTCTAAATCCTCATACATCTGCCAATATGCCTCCGCCTTTGCTCTCGCCACTGCTCTTTGCCTGTTTCTTTGCTTCTTTATATACCACCTTACACTCTTCACTCCTTGATTCTTCCCATAACTTCTTAGTTTCTCTCTTACCTCGTAGTGCTCTTTGGATCTCATCACTCCACCATCCTTCCTTATCTTCCCACACTTTACCTGATGTTTCCCCCAATATGTCTCTACCTGCCATTCTCATGACATTCGCATTATGTACCCACCAATCCTGTACATTCTGTTCATCAACATGGATTTCACTCAACACACTCTAAATTCCCATTTCTTCCCCTCCTCTCTGTTTGTACCACCTAATTCTCCTCACTGTTGTTCCTTGGGTCTTTCTTCCTCTTTTCAACATCATATCCATGACTACCAACCGGTGTTGTGGCGTCACATGGTCTCCTGCAATAACTTTGCAGTCCCTCACCTTGGCCAATTGCGCCCTCCTATACAGTATGAAATCAATTTGTGATGTTCTGCCTCCACTCTTGTATGTAATAACATGCTCCTCCCTCTTTCTGAGAAACGTATTTACAATCGCTAGATCAAACGATACAGCCATATCCAACACACTCTCACCATCCACATTTGCCTCTCCATAGCCATGACCACCATGCACTCTGACCACTCCATCGTTATGATCACCAACATGTCCATTTATATCCCCACCCAACACCACTCGTTCATCCTTGGCAATACTCTCCATTTCTTCCTCCAATAACCTCCAGAATGCTTCCTTAACGTCATCCGGACAGCCACTTTGGGGGTGCGTATGCACTGATTATATTGAGTACATGTTCCCCATAATTCATTCTCAGTCACCAGTCTATCTCCTCTTTGCTTTATTTCCACTATGCTATCCTTCAATTCCTTTGCCAATACAATACCCACACCATTCCTTCCCTCAACCGACGCCCCACTGTGGAACAATTTATATCCTTCACTGAGTTCTCTTGCTTTGTTCCCCTTCCAGCGTGTTTCTTGTACATGCAACACCCCAACTCCTTCATCAACTCCACAATCTCTCTTCCTCTGCCAGTCATGCTTCCAACATTGTGTCGCAATTCTCAGGTCTACCCGAGCTCGCTTCGTTAGCCGCACCCGCTCTTGGTGCGGTAGCCCTTGCCTCACCACAGAGGTCGGGTGAGGTCTCTGTACATTGCCTACAGGGTATGCCCTAGCTGTCATTGCATTTCCGTGTTGAAGACTCACCATTGTGGTTTTGACTGGGTTTTTATGGCTGGATGCCTTTCCTGACGCCAAATTAAGGGTTAAATTAATTGAAACTTACAGGAAAATTATTGAATGCCAGGTTCAGTCAACTGTATGCCCTTGATTGGTTCCATTAAGTTGATATTTTCTTTAAAACTAATGAAAATATCATGACAACCAATTGTCAAGGATGTACAGTTGACCTAACCAGGTATTCAAGAATTTTTCTCAGATTTTGATTAATTTTAAGCAATTTTTACCTATGAAAATAAAAACCCTCTCTAATAGACAGTTTATTTCCACAGAGTAGGTTTTTATTTTCATATTTTGACCACTTTTTTTCTACGTGAAGTTTTTTGAACTTTTACCTAATAATTATCAGGGCTGTGGAGTCTGGAGTTGGTGCAAATCCTTCAACTATAACCATAGCAGCCTAGGCCTAGCTCAATTTTATGAATAAAATAGATTTAACCTAATGTTTTAATATATAATATAAAATATATATAAATATAGTTCCTTATAATTAATAAGGATTATAATTAATTAGTTAACATAATTAATAATAAGGAAATTTAAAAATTCAGTTTAGGTTAGTACATTTTGTTATGGATGTTTATAATAATACAAAAACATCTTATTAATTTGCTAAACCAATAATAATCTTATTTTGTTTAAGCTTCAATCAGTTTGTATTTTGGGATTTATTGTAATTTTTTAATAGAGAAAAAGCCATTAAGGCATAGTTACAGCCACTAAGTAACCTGATGAGTCATGTGGTGGTGATGAAATGCCTTGTTTATGAACCTCCATTGGCCTAATAAAGTTAATTGTAATCAATTTGGCCTTAACATTCTGTCTGAGTCATACAAGTCAGATTTCTGGAGTCAGTTGGAATGTTAAAATTTTTTGAGTCGGAGTTGGAGTCGGCAAATTTTATCACTGACTCCACAGCCCTGATAATTATATCCTGTTATGTTATATTGCAGGGGTATATAATGGAAAAGTATGGTACTAAAATGTGGAATCTTATTTGTATTTGTTAAGTACCAGTAAGTTTTTTTTTTTTTTTTTTTTTTTTAAACTGGGAATCTTGTAAAAATATTTAAATTTTGCATGGGGTCAGATAATGGAAAAAGTGCTATAAAATTTTACCTCTACTCTAAACCTAACCTTAGGATTTACGACAATGAATTTTTTTAGAGTTCAGAAACCTGCACTTAAAGCAACTTAAAATAACTTAAAAAGCTAAGATTGGCTATTCCAAATGTTATGTGATAACAGGAAAGCCATGTCAACTTTAAGGGGCAGGGTTTTGAACCCTTTAGCTAAATTCCTAGTTTAGCAGTCAGTTTATTGGCCCCAAAATTTCTGTTACATATCTTTTATTTTTGCATTCATGTAAACCTAACCTAACCCAACCCAACCTAATGAAAGATAGGTCTTAGAAATTTTGGTACTTTCCTGTTATCCTGGACCCCAGGATATCCTTGCTTTTACTGTCCTAAATTCTAACTAATAATGTGACAGTTGTAAATTATGTAGAACCAAATTTTATATATATTGATTACTTAGGTAAGTTGTAATGTTTAGTTTTACGACTAAACCTAACTAATTGTTGGGGTCCAGATAATGGGAAAGTACCAAATTCCACAAGCATTTGAAATTGTGCATGTTGAAAATTTTGAGCATTTTATTTAAGATAACTTCATAAATAGTTCATATATAAATGTATGTATATAAATATATGTATAATTATAGCTACATTCATGGTTTGATAAATAAACTATGTATTAAGATTTTTGCAAATATTAAGGTATTTGTTGCTCTAAAAGAACAATAATTTTCATCACAGTACCTATATAATTTGTGTGTTCAGGTTTTGACTATATGCTGATAAAATGTCATCAAAATATTGTTGTGATCCATTCAATTCCTACAATAAATTAAAATCTTGAATTTATTTATTTTATCTCAGATACTTCTTGCATTTACATAGAAAAATGACAAAGAACCCTTGGAATATTTTGCTTGTAATTTAGTCTGGTTCTTGTTCTGTGATGGTATATTATTTGCATCTCTCTCACTTTCTTTGTTGACCTTTTTCTTTTGAGTTTTAATTATTTTTTATTAGCTTATGAAGAGTATTGGTATTTGTACTAATTTGGCCTATTCCTTTGGTTTTTAGTCAATTATATGGTACAATCTTTGATAGTAAGTTAGTCCCTTTACTATTAAGGTGAATTCCATCTCTGTTATAGAACTTTTACTTTTTTTATTTTTTTTTTTTGTAAAATTTATTCCACACTTCGATATATATAATTTCCATGCTCTGACAGTGTCTTAAGCCTACTATTTATATATAGTGCTTGTGAGTACCACTTATTATTCTCGTGTATCTTGGGAATTATACCTGTGATAGATGTTTTAAGGTTGTCTCCATTCCTTCAACTTCATTAATAGCTGTTTATAAATTTACCCTTTATATCATTTTCACCTACATGTATAACCATATTCTTTGGTACATATCAAAACTCGGATAAACATGACCAAATTATGATTCTAACTGTTTTTGCACCATCATTGAGTGTAAGAAAACTAATTCAAGAATTTAACTGTTCACAAAGAATGGCTGTTCAGGCTCAGCAGCTTGCAAAAGAAAAGAGTATTGTCGTCACTGAATCCAAAGATGGGGAAGGAATTGCCACTGGAAGTAACTAACTGTTAGTTTTTTAGAAATGATGAAATAAGTAGACAAATGGCAGGTGAGAAAGACTGTGTAACAATAGAAGAAAATGGTGAACAAAAAAAATATCAAAAGAGGTTAGTTTTATGTAATCTAAAAGAAGTATAGCAACAATTTAAGTTTGTTTCCAGCTCTCTCTATAGGATTTTTAAAATTTGCGATGCTATGCCCCAAAAAATGTGTTTTGGCAGGAGCAAGTAGGACGCATAGTGTGTGCATCTGCACAATTCATCAGAATGTTAAATTAATGATGACAGGTTCTAGAATGGCAGAAATTACCAGTGAGGAAGAAACTCTATTGAGTAGTTACCACTGCGCTTTAGACAAAATTATTTGTGACAAAAGTCAACCTTCTTGCTAATTAGGAGTGTGATCAATGCCCTTGACCTGATTCACTAAAGGAAACTCTTCTTACATCTTACGAAGAAAAAGGTATTGATGAAATCCAGTGCAAACAGTGGACAACAACAGATTGATCTCAGCTGGAATGTTATTCAAAATTTAGATGATTTCCTAGATACCTTTATTACTTGACTAAGGCATCATGATTTCATTGCCAAACAACAAGCCAAGTAGAAAAAATAAACTGGATTAAGGCGATTTTTTTGGTGATTGGGGACTTTTCCAAAAACTATTCCTTTGTAGTCCAAGATTGTGCTCAAGGATTTCGCTGAAATAATTGCCAAGTGACTCTTCATCCATGGGTTTATTATTACAGAGCAAGAAAAAGTAAATCACAGCTCTTTAACTATTATCTCAGTGTAATACACATGATACTGTTGCAGTGCATCTATTCATAAAAGTTTTAATAAACCATCTTAAGTCATATTTTCAGCTACTAAACAGAATTATCTATTTTACTGACAGATGCGCAGGTCAGTAGAAAAACTGCAAAAACTTTTTAAATTTATGCCACCACCACCATGAAGAATTTGGAGTTAAGGCTGAGTGGCATTTTTTTGCTATCAGTCATGGCAAGAGACCATTGATGGTGTTGGAGGAACCATCAAAAGAAAGTCTTCGTAGGCCATATGATGATCAAATTCTGTCCCCAAAAGATTTTTTTATTTCTGTTCCTTAAAATTGACTCAAATGTCTCTTAGCTTTGCAACACAAGAACAATACTCAAATGAGAGAATTTTTAGATCCAATTTTATCAAAAGTGAGAACCATACCAGGAACTTGAAAATATATTCATTCATACCACTGACAAAAAATTGTTTAGAAGTACAAATGTACAGTGCCTAAGTTGAAAGGAATTCACTTTCCCCCAACAAGCGACTCAATTGAAAATGTCACAGGATATGTAACAGTGGAGTATAATAACCACTGGTGGATTGGGTGTGTGATGGAAACATATCCTGGTGAGGGTGAAGTGAAAGGGTCATTCCATGTCAACTCAGCCACAAAATGGCACTTTTTGCACTCACCCCCTTTCAATTTTGCTCATACTTGGCACAATAGCAGATATACATGCCAAACTTAAATTCCCAAATTATTAGAGCTGACTGACCTTTGGTTACTGAGATACAAGGTCACAAAGTTGTGACATTTTGACCTTTTTTGTGTTAAATGACTATTTTCAAAATGGTGTAACTAAAAAACTATTAAAGCTAGAGCATTGATTTTGGTCTCATTTTAAAGCTCTTTAGTAGACCCCTGTTTATTGTCTCTTGTTAAATATCTCTACTGTGAAAAATAAAAAAATCCCTTCAAAAGTTGACCTTTGACCTTGAATAAAAAAAAAAATACCTTCTCCTAAAAAATTCAATTTTTTTACATTAATACCTTGAGTCATGTACAACAAAATCCCAAGAAGCTGTAAGTGGCTGATAACTAGTTCAATGTATAAAAAATAAATGAAGTTGGCATCATTCTTCAATTTTAGATTTTTTTGGTCAGTTCATTTATTTAAAAGTTCTGTTCTGATATAGTGTCAGTGAAGACTTAGTTCAACTTAACATTAGTTCAAAAACCTTTTTGTGACCTGTGCCAAAAGAAGTCTTTTAAAAGACAACCAGGGTTAAATCCCTCGACAGCCCCAAATCTACTGGAGTAGCGCTGATCCAAAGGCCCAACTAGTATATAAGTACTGTCAACTTTACAGAGTTGACTCCTGACTTCAAGTTAGTTAATTTATTTTTACTAAATACATGTATAAAAATTTATTTAATAATTCATTAATTGTTCATTGTTTTCTTTTCAGGATTTTCTTTGCGCTTTTGTGATTTCAGAGTACAAACATGGAACATTTAAAACTGAAACAGAAGTGTGCTGATCCTTTGCTGCGTCACAAAGGTCAGTGTCGAAAGAAGAGTTTGAGAATTGTACCACAGGAACTTGTAAATAAGTTTCCTGATCTGCACTTAACACTACATCACAGACTTTGTAAGCAGTGTAGAGAACATCTTGAGTCCTTGCCTGAGAAAGGAATAGGCACTTTGAATTCAGACATAAATGATGATGATTCTTGTAGTAGTGAACCACCTGAAGATCTTGAGAAAATTGAAAATGTTGACAATAGTGATGCATCAACTTCAGAGCAAAACCATGAGATGTGTACTTTGAATGCTTCTTTTGTTTCAATTGGTGAATCACCCATAAAAAAGAGAGCTTGTAGAGCAAAAGTCATATGGAGCTAAAAAACTAAGCAAGGTGACAGAGACAGTTAAGAAGAGAATGGAAACAGTTGCAGGAAGAGATATTTCTGACTCACAATTTAAGGAGCCATCTGGAGATGTAGACTGTTTAGAAATAATAAATCAACTCGAGGAAAAATTCAAAAATGAAAATACTAAAAGAAGTGATAAAATAAAAATCCTCACTGTATTGCCCAAAAGTTGGAGCATTAGGAAAATTGCTTCAGAATTTAACACAAGGCATACAGCATCTATTGCTAAAAAAATAGTTGAAGAAAAAGGTGTCCTTTCAGACCCAAATCCAAAGGGTGGGAAAAGAATTAAACAGGATACTGTTGACGCTATTAAAGCATTTTATCTTTCAGAAGACATCAGTAGAACAATGCCAGGAAAGAAAGACTATTGTAGTATCATTGACAATGAAAGAAGGATACATTTGCAAAAGCATCTTTTACTTTGCAATTTAAAAGAAGCCTATCATATTTTCAAAGAAAGAAATCCTTTGGTTAAGGTGGGATTCAGTAAATTTGCAGAATTGCATCCAAAGCAGTGTATTATTGCTGGAGCAACAGGAACTCTCAGTATGTGTCTGTACAATTCATCAGAATGCCAAACTTATGTTTGTAGGAGCTGAATTAGAAAAACTAACTGCAAATGATGACACACCTATTAAGAATGTACGTCATTGTGTTGCCTTTATGGAATGCAATCCTGCCTCATAGAAATGCTGCCTCAGACAATGTGAACAATGTGGAGATCCATCAGATTTAAAAAACAGACTACTGGACATATTTACAAACAACTTCATTGATATCATAAATTTTAAAAAGTGGACCAATACAGATTGGTCAAATCTTGAATCAGTAGAACTGAATACAGATGAATATATTGACCAATTCTGTAACCAACTGAAAGAATACCAGATACATGACTTCAAGACAAAGATACAAGCAACTTATTACCGTGAAACAAAAATGTCTTTGAAAGATGGTGAGGTCCTTGCTGTGTGATTTTGCTGAAAATTATTCCTTTATTCTTCAAGATGAGGTTCAGAGCTTTCACTGGAACAATGAGATGGCTACTCTACATCCATTTGTTATTTACTATAAAAAGGAAGATGAGATTGCTCACCTTAGCTTTATTATTTCAGAGTGTAACATCCATAACACAGTTGCTGTACATTTGTTTCAAAAGCATCTGATAAAATTCCTAAAAGATAATATCTCATCCATCAGTTCCATCCACAAAATAATTTACTTTTCAGATGGGTGTGCAGGACAGTATAAGAACTGCAAAAACTTTTTGAATCTTTGCCATCACAGAGATGATTTTGGAATTGAGGCAGAATTTTTTTGCAACAAGTCATGGAAAGGGACCCTGTGATGGTGTTGGAGGCACAGTTAAGAGATTAGCTGCAAAAGCTAGTCTACAACGACCTTATGATGAACAGATCCTTATTGCAGAACAGTTATATACATTTGCAAGTGAAAATATTGTAAATATAAAATGTCATTTTTCAACCAATAAAGAGCATGAAGAGAAAGCCAACTTTCTCCAAGAAAGACACTCAACTGCAAGGACTATTGCTGGTACACAGAAATTACACCATTTACGCCAGTTTCATTGACTTCTCTTAAGGTTAAACATTATTCATTATCAGATTATTCAAATATTGAGAATTACTGAAAAGGAAGAAGTTGTGACTGAGGAGAAAATACATGGTTTTGTTACTGCTGCATATGATGGCCATTGGTGGGTGGCATATATGCTGGAAAAGATACCAGAGAATAGAGAAGTAAGTCACATTCCTTCATCCTCATGGCCCAAACCCATCATTTGTGTATCCTGGTTGACCAGATGAATTAATCTTACCATATTCAGATATTCTAACACAAGTTGAGGCATCTACTACTAATGGACGAACATACAGGATTTGCAAAGAAGTTACTTTGAAGGCATCCAAAGCTTTGGCAGATCTACAGCACAGAAAGGTAAGAATTCAAAATTAAAATGGTCATGTAACTATATATACACTGCATACATTTTAAGTTGTGATAAATGGAAATCAATGAGCACTATACCTATACATATTGTATGTACATTTTAATGTTACTTGTATTTGTTTAATTAGGTAGCTATCTAGGTATACATTAAAAATTGTTTTCTCTTCTAGAAATCACAATAAATTGGGTGGCCCACAAGAATCTTGTCAACTACTGTAAACTATCACATACATGCACACGACCATTACACGCTTCAATACAGACCAGACCACCAAGATCATCAAAAATTAAAAATTTGAAGGCTACTGGACCAGACAACATATCTAACATACACCTTAAACACTTGGGCCCACAAGGAATACTAGCTCTCACAAATATCAGCACATATTCATACCAACACTGTATTATTCCTGACATGGAAACAAGGTAAAATTATTACACTACTCAAACCAAACAAAAATCCAACAGAACCAGCTTCCTATAGACCCATTACTTTACTATGCACACCTTCCAAAGTAACAAAGACTAATCTTACAAATCACCAACCCACACATACCACTATCGCCTACTCAACATGGATTCAGACCTCACCACTCAACCACGACATTACTCACTAACCTGACACAGCACATCATGGATGGCATCAACTCTAGAAGACCAGCTCAACGTACACTATTAGCAACAATAGACATTAGTAAAGCATTTGATGCTATCCCACGCTTCCCTCTCATAAACAAAATACTCAACACAAACATGCACAATAACACCAAAAGGTGGCTGAGCAACTATCTCTCAGGAAGATACTCACATGTCACATTTAATGGCAAGTCATCCAAAAACAAGCTTTTTCCGAATGGGGTCCCTCAAGGCTCTGTTCTCTCACCAACACTTCAACTTATACATGCATGACATTTCAACACCCATAGATAACAAGCTTACCTTATCATATGCAGATGATATCACTCTAACATCCACCCACAACAACATCGACACCGCTACAAATAACCTACAAACATACATAAACAGTATACAAGACTGGCTCACACACAATAGACTCAAAGTAGCACCCACAAAATCAACCATCACCTTGCTTACAAGCAACACAAAAGAACACCAGGTAATTCCACAACTTACACTAAACAACATCAACATTCACACACAGAACCAAAATACTAGGTGTCACATACAACACATCATTATCTTTTGCAAACCACATTCAGGACATTAAAAACAAATGTACGTCAAGACTTAACACGCTTAGGGTACTAACAGGCACAAACTTTGGACACCAGCAGGAAACAACATCACTCATCTACAAACAATATATTCACTCAGTTATGGACTATGCTAGCCCATGCTGGGCACCCATTATCTCAAACACACACACAAACACCTTACAAACAATACAAAACAACGCACTTCGTATCATTACAGGAGCACTCAACAACACCAATAGAACACCTGCACACAGAAACAAAAATACTAAAAGTTAGGGAACATTTAGACATGAGGGGAACACAATTCATGGCAGCAACAACTAACCCACAACACCCTTGCCACTACATTTACAATCATGCACCAACACCTCGCACCATTAAGGTAACACCAGAGAGACATTATAACCAAATACTCCATTCCATACCACGCCCCCAGACATCACACAGTACAGAAAACACACACACACACACACACACACACACCACACCCACAAAGCACTGACACGACTCGGTCCGAATGTGGTCCTAGGTGCGAAGCCGCCGCCCATTAACAGGTCAGAGATCAGCCTGAGCAGATCGGATCGAGTTAACTTAGCACGATTCCGATGTGGACATCACCCCAACTTATGGACATATAAACACAGACTAGACAACTCCATAGACGACACCTGCCACCTGTGCCAAGGACACCACAAACAATTGAACACATTATGATGGACTGTACCGCTCTAGCACAACAACGAACACAACACAACATCACGAGTGTGCTAAACCTCTGGTCCACTCCGGAGAGGGCGATCAGTTACCTGCGTGCCGCCGGCTTGCTCGATCAGGGTGGGCTGATCAGCTAAACAACAACAACAACATACAGGTGAGGTGGGTAAAGAACAAATATTTAAAAATAAGCATTTGCTTGTTTGTAGAAGGCTGCAGATAGTATGTAGATATGGGTTGTATTTGTAAGAGATTGAGCTGACCTTAGACAAAAATGGTTACTGACATACAAGGTCAGTCATGACTTTTTGACAATTTTTGCATAAAATGACTTTTTTCAAAATGTTGCTTGAATTCATTATTTTTTATACATTGAACTAGTTATCAGCCACTTACAGCTTCTTGGGATTTTGTTGTACATGACTCAAAGTATTAATGTAAAAAAATTGAATTTTTTAGAAGGTATTTTTTTTTTATTCAAGGTCAAAGGTCAACTTTTGAAGGGATTTTTTTTTATTTTTCAGAGAGATATTTAACAAGACAATAAACAAGGGGCTACTAAAGAGCTTTAAAATGAGACCAAAATCAATGCTATAGTTTTTTAGTTACACCATTTTGAAAATAGTCATTTAACGCAAAAAAGGTCAAAATGTCACAACTTTGTGACCTTGTATCTCAGTAACCAAAGGTCAGTCAGCTCTAATAATTTGGGAATTTAAGTTTGGCATGTATATCTGCTATTGTGCCAAGTATGAGCAAAATTGAAAGGGGTGAGTGTTTTAGGTGGCTTACTTGACATGGAATGACCCGAAAGTAAACTTCCTTCACCCTTGTGGCCCAAACAAGTCATTTACTTATCCTGAAAATCCTGATATACTTACAGTAGATTTGTCCAACATCCTCGCAATCATAAACCCAATGACAGCTACTGGAAGAACATATATAATCACAAAAAAGGAAACCAATGAAGCCAATATGATCCTGAAAAAGCATCATCTTAAAGAGTAATCAAGAAACTGGATACAAACTTGTCAAAAACATATAATCAAAAACTTTTAACTGCATGGAAAATTTGAGTATTGCTTATTGACATGTATGCCTATGTACTATAACTAACGATTTTAATAATTACACTTAGACTAATACTTAGAACTGTATTCATATCTTAAATTGTACAACTTCTAATATCAAATTATTATTAAATAGTGGAAATCCCTCTAACCCTCTAGTCATTAGAGCCTGTGACTATGAATAAATGGTCCTGGGTTAGAATCCTAGTAGCTTAGAAAATTTATTTTATCCACAAGTGCGTGCCTGATGCCTATGCTTGTTTCTGCTATATAGTAGAATATATAAGATCTCTAAACTAATACGGAATGAAAAAAAAAAAAACCTGTTTTGGCACCCTGCATAGTATCTAGGCCTAGGTCCTTTGGAAGTTGGAACGAGGTACACACCTAGTCCTTGGGAGGTAACTAAGGGGTTTAACTACCTACATTGCAAATTAATTTTTTGAACTCCTCCTTATAATTATTTTACTTAGGTTTTTTTAATAGGTATAAAATTTATATTTTTCAGGTTCAGCATGGCAATATGAAGTGTTAATTCATCAGAAATACCTGTACAAGTTAGTCATTGTTCACTGTTCAAACTTCAAACACCTAAATTTCAAGTTATTTTTAACTGCAAAAATTATATGTATAGGATTTGTGATAAAAATTATTGATACTTTTAGAGAACCAAATAATTTGTTTGTAAAAATCTTGATGCTTACCTATAGGTATATATCAAATCATGTATGTAGCTATATTATATGTATATATATGAACTATTTGTGGTTATCTTAAATAAAATGCTCAATTTTCATCATGCACAATTTCAAATGCTTGTGGAAAGCAAACCCATGGAGATCCCACTCCAATTTTTTGTTTGAATATGCTTCATTTAAAGGTCTTTACTTATGCCAATTTTCATGACCTTGAATTTTGAACTATGACCTGAGGTCAAGGTCAAAGGTGAAATATAAATGCAACTTTCTTTTAATGGAATGTACGCACTCTGTGCATAAAATTTGTTATTCTGCTGTCTTTTCTGAACATTTTGACACCAAAATCATTAAAATCCATCCATTAGATCGTGAGTTATGACCTTTGAAAATCATGGTTACACTGCTGACCCCAAATTTTGAGGGAGTCATTACTCCCAAACTATTTGACCCAAGTGGCTAAAATTTGGTCATGCTTCATTACTCATCATACCTAACTACCACCAAAAATCATTAAAATTGGTGAGATGAGTGGTAGAAATCACACACACAAGTGTGTACACTTGACATGGAATGCCTCAATACCTAACATTTTATTTGCTTTATTTCTAGCCTCTAAGCACTACTTTGAAGATTTTAGATCACTACTAACTATAATGCCAAGATTTTTCTTGTCTAACATCCTCTAACCAGTTCCCTTGCATTTCATAACTAAAGCTTTCATTATTTCTACCAAAATGGATGACACTGCATTTTTGAACACTGAATTCCATCTACCATTTACTAGCCCAAGCTATCAAGATCTTTTTGTAGTTCATAAGAATTTTTTATATTTGTAACTAGGGCAACTACTTTTGCATCCTATGCAAATTTAGAAATGTTACTATGTACTCCTTTCTCTAAATCATTTAGGTATAAAATAGAGTAATGGATCTAAAATTGATCCCTGTGGTATATCACTTTTCACTTTCTGCCAGCCAGATTCATGGTCATTTAGAATTACTCTGTTCTCTGTCTTCTTACCATTTTTCTACCTAGTTTGTAACTAACTCCAATATCCCATAAGCTTTTACTTTATACAGAAGTCTCCTATGTGGAACCTTGTCAAATGCTTTACTAAAATCCAAATAAATAACATCTACATCATTTCCATTATCTACTGATCAGTTACAAACTCTAAAAAGTCTAAGAGATTAGACAAACAAGACCTTTCTGATCTAAATCCATGTTGTGAACTTGAAATAAGATTAAAATTTTCCAAATGATTTTGAATATTATTCTTTAAGTCTTTCTAGTATCTTTCCTACCAATGATGATAAATTAACAGGCCTATAATAGACTTAGCATAATCTAACCTAACATATTACTGTCCTCAAACTGCATCTACATTCTGGAATTTTGCTAAATTATTTATCAAACTACTGAAGTAAACCTAACACAATCTAACAACTTAATGTATTACTAAACTATTATGAAATCTGCCTCTGTACTGCATCTGGATTCTGGAATTTTCCCAGATTATGTATTAGTCTAGTCCTGATTGTAATGGGTCTCGACAGCAGTGGTACTCATTGCGTGGCTCGTGAGCCAAATGCGCTATATATTTGGCTCATGAGCCGCCCAGTGAGTACCACTGCTCTAGGGGTTGGACTTGGGCCTAGGCTTAGTCTCATTTGCAGAACTTGGCTGATAACTACTGCAGCTTTTAGGGATGGGTTGTGGAAATTCTGCCAATATCAGATACTACTATATTGGAAAAACATCACTATTACTAAGGCTGATACCAATATATCAGCCCATCCCAACAC
Source organism: Bathynomus jamesi (assembly GCA_023014485.1). NCBI lineage: Eukaryota > Metazoa > Arthropoda > Malacostraca > Isopoda > Cirolanidae > Bathynomus > Bathynomus jamesi. Next base: position 65,251 of record JAJOZX010002976.1, on the reverse strand, counting down.
ACACCACACACGCTCACTCGCTCACAATTTCTCTTGATAGGTTATTTTATAAAATGGTACAATTAAATGAAACAAATCTTGTACTTCATTATTATCCATTTCAATACTCAAAATTAAAAATCCACAAACTGCCATGTAAAAATACTATATTTCTACTGATTTCTACACATCTTTAAGTTTCAGTTAGTTTATGATGGGGAGATCAAAGTTTTCCTGAAGAAATGTATTCCATTTGGTAAAAATTGAGATTCTTTCACGACAGTTGGCCTTATATTAAAATGGGCATAGTAATCCATTAGAACTCAGTGTCAATTTTACATTAGAAAAGTTTAAACATTCGAGGGAAAATAATTAGATCTAAAATAAGGGTAGGCCTACTGAAGAATTATCAAATTTACTCTGAGATTGTTGGAGTAAAATTATTATTAGAAAATACAGTAATACCTTGCATAGTACAGTTAATGCATGCTGAAAAAATACCATACTGATGAAGGTATTGTGCATTTTAATGTAATGCGTTCCAATCATACGATTATATGCGTCTGTTCGCAAAAATATTTAGCCATTTGTTTACTGCAAATCAATGCACATGGAACTCTTGCACACACTTGTTCATAAAGAAATTAAAAAGGATAAAAATAAATTAAAAAATAGTAGTACAGTATGTACTAAAGATTTTTATTAGTAAATAAACAATGTACCGTACATACAGTAAAGACAAAGATAATTTTTATTTTGAAAAATATTTGAACAACGTAGTTTGCAGTTTTTTCTTCTTTTTATCAGCATACATATCTTTATAGCATCAAATATCATTTTGTAACGCCTGCTTAACTTTAATGCCTCATTCAATGTTTGGATCCGCGTTCATTATGAAGTCACAAGCATCTTCTACTTTTGCAATTAACGTTGATAGCTCATCCAATGTGAATTCTTTCATGGGCGCAACATTTTCTTTTTCTTCGTATAAATGTTGCTGATCCATTTCCACAAGAGTTTCGTCATCAAGGTCAGTGAAATGCGAGTCAATGCATTGGCGCACATTGTCACAATCCAAAGCTTCCAATCCAAGATGATCTTTCCCAAGCTGCACAATGTTTTCAGAAAGTTTTAATTTGGGATTCAAATTGTTTTAGAATTTCTAGTTTTTCATCTAATGTTAACCATTTACGTTTATTAGAACACTCAGCATCATTGCATTTCCTCTTTCCACTCATATTTGCGTATAAAAGGGGTACAAGTACTTTGTATAATAAAGAAAAAAATTGTGTACAGTATATAAGGCTACAACTTCACTGCTCGGAATCTGGAGTGATACTGATGTATGCATCGCGCTAGTACCAGTACATAGCTTAAAAGACAGTATGTACATACTGTCATACAGTAGCAGTCCAATATCAGTGCATAATGCAGTTAAAAAAATTTCATTTTTAAATTTATAAACCGTATTATAGCAAAACCCATACTGTTCAAAACTGTACTATGCAAGGTATTACTGTATAACTAATTAGGAAACTAGTAGTAGTAGTAGTCATATTAGCTATCATAAAAAATGTCAAATACCTAACACTGTACTTTAAACATATCCTAAATGAAAATTGGCTTAGGGCCTATGCAGTATGATATGCATCAGAAATGAATCATTTTGCTGTTAGGTTGGGAAAGAATGGACAAGTACCCTACTGTGATGATGAATTTGATATTTCAGAAACTCTAAAGAAATAGTTTATTAGCTACATAGTAAGTGAACCCTTTACATCAAACTAATCAGCTATGGCATTTTGATGACTGTCATATAGGCCTATATCATTAAAATGTAATTAGGATGTGATTCCTAAATTTGATCTTTATTGAAAGTTATACATTTCTATTTATTTAGTCTGGGAAAGTGTGAAACCATTAATCCTTTCATAATTCTGTTCATACTGGAGATGATCAAAATTTCTTATTTTTTAAATACTGTACTATATTTTCAAATAGCAACAAACATTTTCAGAACTGAATTAATTTGAATAGCCTAACCAAATTCATGATATCACAGGACCCATAAAAGTGTAAAAATAAAATATCTAAGAAAGCAGCAACCATAAACAGTTTGAATTTAGGCAACTAACATGGCTTCAAACAATGAAGTGTGAGTATCATAGATCTAAACCTAGTTTAATTTAACTACAGTATTTAGGCTTAGCTTATAAAGCTGAATATAGGTATGATTAAATAAACTGTTGCTTCATACAAACTTGCTTTATATAGCATAGCCATTTAGTGACATTGAGCTTGGAGATAATTCAATATTAAAACTTGGGTAATCTGCTGTGGTTAAATGCAAATTCTTTGACTTAAAAGTTTACTTTTTTAATCAATTAAAAAAATTTGGATCCACTTAATTTTTCACTTTTAAATTCAGTGAATGACCCAGGGTTTTTTCTGATTTCATTATAATTACTGAGTGCTGGTACTATGGTATAAATATTTAATTTCCATTTAATTTCAGAATACTAGAAGAAATTGAAGCTCTTGAAGCAATTATGATGGATGAGGTGAATGTTCATTACAATCAAAGGTAATTATCACTTGTTAAATTTGCTAGGAAGATATTTATACAGTAGACCCTCACCATTTGTTGGGGTTACATTTTTGGATTTTGTTGTGTAAAAAATTTTACCCTTTATTATATACAAGTTTTTGCATTGTTTTTTATGAGGGTATTTCAATAAGTATCCACACTTTTTATTTTAGTGATAATATAGTATATATATTATATACTTGCAATAATAAGCCAAACTGAGACTATAGGCTTATTTAGGCTACTCGTAGCTGTCACATATTGTACGAGTAGTGAGCATAGCTGTGCTGCTTTCAATTTGTAAGCAGTACTCTGGAAGAACAGAGATCCATGGTTCATTTTTTGTGTGCAGAAGGTGTGAAAGGAGCTGAAATTCATGCGTGTTTATGTGCTCAGTATGGGAATAATGCGTTACCATGGCAAAGTGTGTACAAGTGGATTCAAATGTTCAAGGAAGGTCGGACATGTGTGACAGATGCTCAGCATTCAGGATGAACATCAACCAGTGGTGACAAGCAAGAAGAAGCCAGAGCCATGATTTTCAATGACAGAAGATTAACAATAAAAGAAATTGCATCTTCATTAGACATCAGTCAAGGGTCAGCCTATTTGATAGTTCATGACATTCTTGGCTTTCACAAGGTTTGTGCAAGATGGGTGCCCAAACAGTTGACAGAAGAGCACAAGCATAATTGTATGGATGTCTGCTCTCATCTTTTGGCACGGTATCATAATGAAAGAACTTTTTGGAGTGCATTATCACTGGAGATGTAACCTGGATCCATCACTATGAACCAGAAAGTGAATGACAGATCATGCAATGGAAGCATCCAACATCTCCCATTGCAAGGAAGTTCAAAATGCAGCTGTCAGCAGGTAAAGTTATGCTAACACTGTTTTGGGATACGTGAGGCCCTATCCTTGAACATTATCAGAGTGTGGAACTACAGTAACAAGTGCATCGTATTCTGACATGCTTTGGAATGAGTTAAAGCAAGCAATTTGCACAAAATGGCAAGGGAGATTGTCAAAAGGCATTATTCTGTTGCATGACAATGCACACCCTCCTACTGCTGCACAGACTAGAAAATGCCTTCAAGAACTTAAATTTGAAGTTCTCAACCATCCAGCCTACAGTCCAGACCTGGCACCTTCGGATTTTTACATGTTTAGACCACTAAAAGACGCTTTGAGAGGTCGGTGATTCCAAAGCAATGATGACCTGAAGGTGGTGGTGCATGACTGGCTATGCACACAACCAAAAACATTCTTTTGTGATGGCATTAGGAAGCTTGTAGATTGCTGGACTAAGTGTATTGAGAAACAGGGAGGCTATGTTGAGAAGTGATGTGTTTATAATCTATCAGATGTGAAAATAAAAAGTGTGGATACTTATTGAATTACCCTCGTATATATACTTTACTGAAAAAATGGGTTAAGAACAAAAATAGCTGCAATAAAAATAAAACACCCTTTTAATACAATGTACATATCTGTAATACTGTAATGACAATAAATTTGATGCAAAGATGATTTGGTGGTGATGGAGAGTTTTGAGGGGGTTATTGTGTTGATAATCTTGGTTGAGGGGATGTCTCCCTTGTGGGAGATGAAACAGCACTTGTATTCTTCCACAGGGACTACTATGCTGTGACCCATGAATAGTCAAGCACCTGGGCTATGATCTGCACTTGAGGGGTTGACTGTGAATAAGTAAATCCATGAACAGTGAGGGTCTACTGTACGTACAGTGTTTTAGGATTCATAGCTTGCTTAGAATTTATTACAATGCAGATTTAACATTGTTTATTTTACATTTTACAGTAGGTACTGGTAACCTCATTGTTCATGTTCGCTTAAATTATCAATTTTATAGCAGGTTAATTTTGTTAAGTATGTTTGATAGGACCTATATAAAAGTGTCCACCATTAGTTCAAGTAATTTGAAGGCCACACAAAATATTTATTAGAGGTTTTGCATGTCATCAAAGCTTGGTCAGGTTCATAAGTCATAAGTCTCCAACATACTATATGAATTCTAAATTTAGGTTTTATTTTTTTCTTTAAACAAAGTTAAATAATATTAATTAGGTCCACTTATGTAAGCCTTAAATAGTCATGGTTTTCATTCAATTCATTATAGACCAACTATATAGGCTTAGTACTGTTTTCTACTTTGATGAAACTCCTAAAAATTTAGTAATACTTTTGAGTATTGGCTGTACTACTACTGATGAATGGTTGTCAGGGAAATAAAAGCAAAACTTTATTTTACTGCCATGAGGAAAATTCCATTTATATACAGGGTGTTTCTAAAGTAACCATCTATTTTGCGAAATAATATGAATTATAAAAAAAACACCTTTAAAACATGAAAATATATATATATATAATATATATATATATATATATATATAGGGTGGGCCGTAAGTTTCCATACATAGGAAAAATAAACATTTTTTTATGGACAACCATTTTTATTTATATAATATGCTCTACATGGTTGCCATTGTTTTGAAAACACATTTCAATACGTGTTCCCCACTGTTGATGAACACGCATTAGCACAGTTGACGTTATGCTTGTAATGGTGTTGGTGATACGTTCCTTTAGATGATTTATGTCTCGTATCTTTTCCTGATACACCATGGCCTTCAAGTGCCCCCAAAGATAGAAATCAAGGGGGGTGAGATCTGGGAGGCCACTCCACAGGACCACGCCGACCAATCCAAGCATCCGGAAACTGCTGATCCAAATACCGACGCACATGAAGACCATAATGAGGTGGAGCTCCATCTTGCTGGAAGTAAACTGGGAAGTTACCTTCCTCGTTTAGCAGGGATGGGAAAATATCTTCTTGCAACATGTTAAGATACCTTTCGGCATTAAGATTTCCACTGACAAAAATTGGTCCAATAATTCTGTCACCCCATATCCCGGCCCACACCATCACTTTACCGGCACCTTGCATCTTCGTCAGACTCAGCCAGTTAGGGTTAGCATTACTCCAATAACGTATGTTTTGCTGATTAACCTCTCCATTGATGTAAAAATTTGCTTCATCAGTAAACAAGATCTTACGTCAAACGCATATTCTTAGGGTATCTGAAACATAAAAACAAACGTTTAATTTTTCCTGTGTATGGAAACTTATGGCCCACCCTGTATATATATATTATATATATATATATATATATATATATATATATATATATATATATATATATATTTGTAAGCTCGGCACACATTGTTGCTCTTTGTGGATAATCATCATCTTGTAAGTTGTGGAACACTTGAATGTGGTATGGCTTTCTTTAAATCATAACGTAGAATTCTGTAAACCGTTGTTTGTGGAATTTCTAATCTGTGGGATGCCCTCCGAATCAATAATTGTGGATCCTCTTCGAATGCTTCTTGAACAGATTCGATTCTTTCGTGAGATCATCTTGGCCATCCAGATCTACGCTCGTCATGCACAGATCCAGTCCTCATAAATTTGTTTACTAATTCGCGAATAGCCTGGTCTCTAGGGCCTTTTACGAAACCTTCTCTCAAACTTTTCTCTAATTTCATTGCACTTCATGCCTTTTATCCTGCATGTTACTACATAAACCCATTCTTGCACATTCATCATCAATGATATGGGTCTGAAAATAAAATAACAAAAAATTGTGTAAAGCAATTGAAATATTATAAATGCATGAATTTTGTATAACAATGCACATACCATTATGCCAATATAACAATTGTTTAAAATCCCCCTATTTCACCAAAATAGATGGTTACTTTAGAAACACCCTGTATATATATATATATATATATATATATATATAAAGTATATATATATATATATATATATATATATATTAAAGTAATATATATATATATATATATATATATATATACAGGGTGTCCCATAAGTCCAGCATCATAGGGGAAAAAAAAAAAAAGGCAAAACAAAGCTTTTATTTACAGAATGTGCTCAATGTCCACCATTGTTTTATTGTTCCGTAGCCCATTCACAAAATTCCATCCGCTGGTTGGGATCATCTTCATTTAATTTCTGTAGGATCTGAAGTTTATATGGATGCCATTTGTGAGCCTGAAGAATGTGATGGATGCTACTTTTTGACACTCCTCTCTTGGCAGACAATCACCAAAGAGACTTATTGGGACTTCTGTTAAAATGAGCCAGGATAGCAGTTGCTGCATCATCATCAGTGGACCTCATTGAAGGTCCACTGCGTGGTTTATCTTCTATGGATCCTGTTTCCTTAAACTTTGCAACAAGTCTGTTAACACAACTGTGTTATTGGCTTGCGGTCCGGATGCAGTCTATTAAATTCAGCAGCAGCCTCTCTCTGACTCCGATTTCTTACGAGTAGAATTATCTGGATTCATTCTTCCTTGCTCACAGACTTTATGGCCTGTAGAAAGAGAGAAATATGAATCATGGGTTGTAAAAATAGAAAAATATTAATTTCTCCTATGATGCTGGACTTATGGGACACCCTGTATATATATATGTGTGTGTGTGTTTTTTTTAAGTAATGATGAGGTTGTTTAACTTCCTTTGCAACATCTAAGGCAGCATTTCTTAACCAGGGGGAAATTTATGGCAAAAATTTGTTTGGTGATCATATAATTAGTGTGCATTATAAGTCTGGCAATGTTATTAAATTTTGTCTTTGAGGCTACTTTTTTGTATCCTAATGGAGGGGGAAATTGGGTAGGGTGAACTGGTTGAAGGGGGAAATGACATGGAAAAAGGTTAAGAACTGCTGATCTAAGGTCATATGATGGAGGGGACCTACAGCTTTACATGGGATCCATACCATGGCCACTACATAGACTGGATGCAGAGGATGGTTTTCCATCCAACTACTCTCAACTCCAATATTGCTTAACTCTGATCAATGGGTAGTGGTGTTACAACATTGGTTATGACAGCCCCAGAGGAGTAGCTGTATCTACATACTTATTTGGTATGAAATCGCTCTTGTACAGCCTTAGTTTCAGCAGTTGTGCAAGTTTGGTAGTATCATTACATTTGGATATGTAGAGAGCTTATTTATTACTCACTGCATGATTTATTAGTTAGCCTATTCAAGGCTGGATACTCTTAAGAGATTGGGAATCCTTGCAAGAACTAAAAATAAGTTGTTTTGTAGTTCAAGCCTACTGAATTTGTGATGTATTATTCATTTCAAATGGCAATTAGTTTGTGGTAATGGTTGATTTGATGCCTTCATCACTTCTGTTATCCATGTCAAAAATAAGAGCAAACCACTCTAAATGCATAATATAATGTTTTACTCTATAATGTGAAAACTAAAAAAAGGTAATCTTGTAAATACCTGGGGGTTCTTTCATGTATTTGAATGACATAATCCAGTGGATAGAGATATGGTTAAGATCAATTTATGACTAGCAAAAAATGTGAATCTAGTAAATATTTAACATTGGTTTTGTCTTCATTTATTTGTATGTACTGGGTCTTGTACAGGGTGTACATAAAGTCAGGATCTATTTTTGTGAAGCACTTGGAAATTATATGGAATTTTATCATAAAATGATAGTGGTAACATTTATTAAATAATTAAGAGTAGGATTTGACGTGACGCCCATCAGTATCCCTGCACAGCTCAAATCGTTCCACAGCATTTCTAAACACATTCTGGAGCATTTGTGGGGTTATGTTATCTGCAGCAGTTTGTGTACATAAGTTTTCAAGACTCGTAATCTTTGTCTGATAGACGTGCGATTTGATAAAGCCCCATGCAAAGAAATCTAAAGGGGTTAAATCTGGTGATCTCGCTGGCCAAGGTCTGTTGCTTCCGCGTCCGATCGAGCGATTTGGAAAACGTCCATTTAGATAATCCTGAACAATTTTGGCATAGTGACAAGGAGCACCATCATGTTGATAGACAACGGGGATAGGATTGTTAGTACCGTCGTCTATCAACATGATGGTGCTCCTTGTCACTATGCCAAAATTGTTCAGGATTATCTAAATGGACATTTTCCAAATCACTGGATCGGATGTGGAAGCAACAGACCTTGGCCAGCGAGATCACTAGATTTAACCCCTTTAGATTTCTTTGCATGGGGCTTTATCAAATTACACATCTATCAGACGAAGATTACGAGTCTTGAAAACTTACGTATACGAACTGCTGCAGATAACATAACCCCGCAAATGCTCCAGAATGTGTTTAGAAATGCTGTGGAATGATTTGAGCTGTGCAGGGATACTGATGGGTGTCACGTCGAATACTACTCTTAATTATTTAATAAATGTTACCACTTTATCATTTTATGATTGAATTCCATATAATTTCCAAGTGCTTCACAAAAATAGATCCTGACTTTATGTACACCCTGTATAATATAAAGTACTGTATCTACTAAACTGGAAATCTAATGTGATTTATTTATGATTTTGCCATCATTGTACTGGGACCAGATTTATAAGCAAGCAGTTAGGTGATGTGGGGTCTATTTAGTTGTTGGATGGCTGACTAATCTAGATTCAGATGTAGCAACCCATGGTTTAGGTTCCATATGAAGCTGTAGAGGCTTCCCTTTTGTCATGTGACTTTGCCATAACAAAGGAGCTTAATCTCAAAATTTTCAGCTGTTGACATTATGGTAAACATGCACTGAAAATAGCAGTCCAGAAATGGAAAGGTGGTGTTAAACCATCGCGCGAAAATTAAATACAGAAAGCAGGATTTAAAGAAATTGTGAGGCAATCAGTCACTCATAAAAACACTGACATTTTGAGAACTTTTGTAAGGGGTGGGTGGATGTTTAATCTATTAAAGTTTGAGAGAATATTAATCAGAGTAAGTTTGTTGCTGCTGCTGCTACTGTACCAGTAACAAAAGTGATATGCATAGGAGCGTGTTAAGGGCAGGGCACTTGGGGAATGTCCCTTGGGCCCTGTGCTTTAATAAACACGTTAACCACCCCATGAGCCACTGGTGAATCACGGGGGTTATCATGGATTGCCACATGAGCCACCAGTGGATCATTCTTGTAATGGCCATTAAAAGCATTGGCGCTATGGGAAAATGCCAGATTTCACCGATGGTGCTTAACGTGTTAATGTGTCATTCATTAGATATAGGTTTTTGGAAACAGGAAACACACTAAGAAAAACTGAAAATGGTTGGAAAATAACATTAATATTGCACTTTTATTTTTACATATAGGCAATAATAGCTGATCCTGCTGATGAATTGCTGTTTTTACATTTTACACTGATTTCTTCCAGGTTTTTTTTTATTTTCCTTACTTGATATCCTTTTCAATTTTCAACACTATTTCTTACATATAATGTGCAGTATTATTGCCTTTTGTATATTTACATTGGCGCAGAATTTTCCTAAGTTAACTGCCATTTGGTAACTGAGTCTTGCCTGTAGTGCCAAAGACAGGTAGCTCTAAAGATGCTGAATGCTTCCAGCAGTCAGTTTTTGATTGTGTGTGTTTTTCTAGGGAATGACATTAAAAAAGCTTGTACACATGGTACATCTACATACAGTGGGTGCTTTTAAGATGGCAAGATCACTTTTCATCTTTGTTTTGCCGATGTTTGTTATAAAAAAAAAAAAATTTAATTTTCAGGATATTATTGTAGTCAAACTGTCAAACGTAAAATTATTTTGCAATAAATTGCTAATTATTTCAATTGTTTCGTACAAGAAACCTTGCCTTTATTCATATTACCAACTGTTTCTTATATTCTACCATGTTATTGTAACACACACATATATATATATATATATATATATATTAGACTGGCCCAGGCTCATAGGGGTGAAATTGTTTTTTTTCTTTTCTTAAGTCCCACCCATGGAATTTGTTATGCGTGTCAATAGGAAGTTTTGAGTGAAGTTTCAGCCGGATTCCATAATATTTAGTAGTGCTGACATACTGAAATGTGTTTTTTTTCCACAACCCCCAGGAGGTAACTACAACAGGCACATTTTTTTTTAATGTTAACTCATGAGGTTGATGTGCTTCCTCTCTTGATCATGGATTTTTTTGCCTCTGGAAACTGCTCTGTGTTTTTCCACAACTTGAAGAAGGTAGTCTCTCTCAGCATTATATCGTTTACAACATTCATTGTTTTAATATATTCCTTAGCTAATTTATAGTCATCCCTGTTATCCCATTCTGCAGGATCTACTTCGAGAAATGTTGATTGAAGGGACAATTTCTAAAAGGAGCGACTTGAGCTTGTGACAAAGTCCGCCAGACTTTTCTCTAATGGGTCATCATGAGTGTGGTTAAAAGCAATTTGTTTTTCTGGTATTTCTGAACCAGGTCTTTCCAATGCCTGAACCATCTGCCATTTCACTTGCAAAGTTATGCCATCATCAAAAAAGGCAAGCGACACAAGTTCTTCATTTATATACCAGAGGTGATGGCATAGTGCTTTGCTAGCTATTGCTGAAAGTTCCTTATATTGCTGAAGCTCTTGTAGATACTCCAAATCAGTTCTTAGTGCAAAAGATGCGATAGGAGCCACTAACCATTTTGGCACATAAAAGCGGATAGCATAGTGAGAGAAGTGTTCTATTGCACTCGGTTCCTGTTTTGTCAGGTTGAACTGCAAGCGAAAGAATACAATTTTGATGGCATAAATCACTCGTGACATCCACCTAGTGTGATGTAAAGCCCCAGGTTGATGAAAATGTACTACTACTGATAGAACACCACCTAAATAAACAATTGATAACACCAGTACATATTTGAAAACTTGTCGATCGATTTTTACAAAGTAGTTGGTGATTCTATATAATTTGAGTGCGCTGATCTCAAAAATATAGTTTTCCCCTATCACACATGGTTTTCTTACTACAGGGTAGTGATGTAGCGGATGTCATTTTTTTCACATCCGTGGATGCGGATGAGGATGTTTGATTTCAACATCCGTGGATGCGGATGTCTACATTTTCGTTATTTTTTAGGATATATTCGAGATTTGTTGTGTTTAACGTATATAAGTTATTATATAGAGAGAGCTGTAGCTATAATGTAATATAATTGATTAATTGTACAATAATTGCTGTACTTTTCTCTGAACATAAAATAATATCAAGCATCTAACTAATATAGAAATCAGTTAGTGAATTTGTCTGCAAATAAATTCGTTATATTTTGTTTCAGCCACAATTAGAAACCATAATTGTGTTACCAGGATGCGGGACGTGAACCCAACTCAAATGCACCCCACCGACCTCTTTCCCCAACCTCCACCCTTATAGAAAGAGATCTTTAATTAGCTTGATAACTATTTATATTAAGTTTAAAGTTTTATTAGGCATATTTATAAATGAGTAATTAAAATAAAGTAAACTAAGATGGTCATCGTTTAATGTTCAAACTTAATTATAGGAAGTTATGCTTAAGGAACATTAATTTTTCTGCCTTTTCTGCTGCCAGTCTGTTTCTCTTTTCATCATATATTAATCCAGCACTGCTATATAATCTCTCGCTTGGTACGTTTGTTGGAGGACAGGCTAAATGTTTCCTTGCAAGTTTACTCAAGTATGGATAGATATTCTGCGTATTTTTCCACCAACTAATAGGATTGTCACATGCAGCCAGGCGTTTTTCTTGTGATAGCTCTCGATCATTTTTACTACATCTTTTGACATCGCGTAGGTCTCATCATTGCTGCTTGACTCAAGAAACTGAGAGAGAGATTCTGTGATAGATTTGCTTGTTGAAGGTGTTGGTTCTGTCACTGAAACTTTTATTCTTTTGGTGGGTGGCGAAGCGACAGATTCAAGAGATTGAAGCTCTTCAACTGCTTTGCCAAGTGATGATTTAACTCGTTCTAATGTACTAGGTGAAAGTAACTTAGCTTTGTAACGTGGATCTAAGTAGGTTGCAAGAGTAACTTCATACAAGAACAGCCTCTCATCTTGTCGCTTGCATCACTTTTGCGCACAATGAACTAGTTCTATTAATATATAGAATTTGATAATTTCCGCTTATTAATGACGTTTTATCTCAACGGTCCACATCCGCACGACATCCGCAGTCCAAAGTGCGGATGCGAGAAAATGTGCGGATGTTATGCGGATGTGACCTACATCACTACTACAGGGGGTCATAAATCCCCCATTTATCCCCAAATATGAACTATCTTATCGAGACCAATATTGGATTGCATATGCTAAACCATAAATTTTGTTATAGACTACAGTAATGCTTACATAATAATGTAGGGTAAATATATATAACAACCAGTCCCATTCCCAGCAAAATACTCTCTCCCCTCCCATCAATGGGTGGTTAACATTTGGGGACAGATGAGGTATTACAACACCCCTTGTAGCACAAAATCTTTAGGTGATAGAGTAAAACCTAATTAAAGCAGAATTAAATAGCTCCTAGCTCTTGGACAAGCATATTGCTTGTTTATCAAAGAAACAAAATATATTTACCTTCTTTACTTGCAAACATTTCAGGACTTATTCCAAAGACTTAAGACTAAGAAGGTAGATCTGACTAATGACGACTAAACTGGTGCTTCTTTGATTTCTTATGTTGTGCGTTAGGCTGATCTCATTGCAGACACCAGCAGTAATCTGCCATCATATTTGTATGCCATCTTCCTTGATATCATCTTTCCATGGTTTTGATGTCCTGGTGAAATCGTTCCCCTTGCTCCTCACTGACATCTCCGAGCGTTTTGGGAAAATGGTCAAGATGCAAAAATAAGAAGTGAACTTTCAGGCTCATGTTGCAGCCTAAGGTGCAAAAGTTTTTAAGCATATTTTCCATATTTCCACCAGTGTCTCATAATTTTGGCTTTTGTAGTTTCCCCCAAGAAGTTTTCAACAAAATCTTTGAAACCAAGCCATGCTTTTTCTTTATTGGTCATTGTGTTCAGGAAATGATCATCTGTCAATAACTTTCTAATCTGAGGACCTATAAAAACACCTTCCTTTATTTTCTCGTAGCTAATCTCTGGATATTTTGAACAAATGTACTTGAAACACTCGCCTTCTCTATTCAATGCTTTGACATACTGCTTCATCAAGCCTAACTTGATGTGCAAGTGTGGTAGGAGGATTTTATTTGGTTCAACTAGATGTTCATGTAAAATGTTCTTTAATCCTGGGGTAAGATTCTCTAGGAGGCCAAGTTTTCCTCTTCCAGTGCTGGTCACGTGCTCGACTATCCCATTCGCAGATGAAACATGGCATCTTAGTGTATCCTGATTGCTGCCCAAGTAACATGCAAAGGACTTTGAGATCCCCACACAATATCCATCTGTGATTTTGATACTAAATTTTTTCCAGAAGCAGTTTCATGTTATCATAGGTGTCTTTTAAATGAGTAGAATGGGCCACTGGGATTGATGCATATTTGTTACCATTGTGCAGTAACACTCCTTTTAGACTGGTTTTAGAGGAATCTATAAACAACCTCCAGTCACTGGTTTGGTATTAGATGCCTAGCTTGCACACTAATCCTGTGATGTCCTTGCAAAATACCAAGGGACCATCTTCAAAAAAAGGCACGAAGTCTTTCTCACGATTTCTGTACCAAGTGAAGTATGTGTTGGATGCCAATAAATTGTTCTCCTGCAATCTAGACCCCAAAAGTTCTGCAGAGTCCTTAGGCAGATTCAAATCCCTGACTAAGTCATTTAGTTCGGCTTGGGTTAATGGTTTAGGAGGATCTCGGTCAGCTGTTGGCTGTTCATAAACATCATCATTGTCTGGATTTGGAGCTGAATCAGAATCTGAATTGTATTGATCCAGACTCTCGGGTGGGTGGGGAATAGGAACTTCTGGACCATTGGGTACTGGCCTTATTGCAGATGGAAGACTTGGGTATTGAAGGCCCTCTATTTCTTTGCATTATAACCTTTAACATTGTAAGAACAGAAGTAGCAGTCATCGGTATGGTTTCTAGGCTCGCGCCATACCATAGGGATCCCAAATGGCAAACTTCTTTTTACCTTTGCTCCAATTCCTTAGTGCCGCAACACACACAAGACAAACCTTGTGTAGAGCCCAACTTTTGTCTTGATCTCCTAATTTAATTCCAAAATAAGCATGATAAGCTCTTAATGAAGGTTGTTACATTTGTCCTTTGTTTTACAACAACATACTGACCACAAATATAACAAAATATGTCTGGACTATGGGTACATCCTCTAGAAGCCATTATTAAAATTTTAAAGACGTAATGTTAGAATTATCTATCTGAGAAATATGAAAAAATGAAATTAATTAAAGGTAAAAAATTACAAAATGCCCAAAATTGTTTTGCTAATAAATTTAAAACTGTGGGTGATAGAAAAAAAACTGGTAGCATTTTTTAATTCAGCGCAGCGAACTGCTTCAGAATCATAACTCAAAATAAATAAATTGATTTTCATGCAGACCAGTGTAATTCAAGTAGTTCACAATAATCCGCTCTTGGGTGACTTCTGGCAAGCTGTTCTTCGCACAGTTTGAGGATTTCTGCTTTCCACGGCATGTTTGTATTGGCAGCTTCATATCTTTTATCCATTTTTTCCAGGAAATCTTGAAACTTTGAAAAGTAATATATCCAGTCCCATTTAATTGCCATAACACTTCTGGAAGATGTCTGATATCACAATTTCATTAATATGGTGGTGACAAGCCAAAACGTTTTTGATTATCATGAAAGTGATAGTATCAAAACATTGCTTAAATATGTTCTCGCAAATTCCAATTGTCTAAGCATTCTAGAACTGCTTCTGCAATTTTTCTGCAGTCTCCAGAAACAAGTTTGGGTACTGCTAGAAGCTTACTTTCCTCCACTGGATACAAGAATAGCTAGCCTATCTATTTTTTCATCACCTGTTATATCTTGCATTACTTTACCATCCCAATGAATGGTAAGTGGAATGTCAGAGGTAAAGGTTTGCTTAATGTCATGTCCAAGAGAAGTTTTTGTTCAATCTAATGCCATTGCCAGATCAAGTGTTACGATGCACTTACACTTATTTGATATTGTGCTGTTTAAAGGTTTGGATGTCATTTCAGGAGTGTACAATGTGCCTGGCTCTGGTTGCTCATCACTACTACTGCTGCTTGAACTGCTATTATTGAACTGAACTGAACTGCTGCAGCTGATGACAGTTTCTTTCGCAATGCCTTGACTTCTTTTAATGCAGCATTTCTTTCATCTCTTTCCATTTTTGCATTTGCTTAGCAACCAGTTTATCATTATCAGTCATGTAACCTCACCTCCCTTTTTCTCTGAGCAAGTAGGAATGATCTATCTCCCTCATTTGACATCATTTGTAAAGCATTTGTGTGAGCTATATCAAAAAGGTTATCTAAACTATCTTGGAATTCAGTTTCTTTTTTAATTTGATTTTTATTTTTGAAGTGATCTGAAGTTCTCATACATTTTCTGAATTCTTGCTAGTACATGCTGTTTGGCTCTGGTGGGTATTTTTTGCCTTGTCCCCATCTCAAAAATTTCAGCATAAACTATGTTGGATGCTTCTTTCAATGTTTTCTTACTGTTTGTGAGACAGAAAAGCTGATGTAGTACATCTCCATTGGATGGAAGCTTCTTAATGCAAATTGTCAATTGGCTGTCCAATCAGCCATATTTCAGTTTTTCTTCATTACAATTGAATTGGACATGAAGGATAAAATCTGCAAATATTAAGAGAACACTCGCACATCAATCTCTCTCTGCATCTTAAACAATACTGACATGAACAGCAACCCTCCCACTTTCCTCCATAGCTGATGATGTCACCAGTAATGACATCAGGTCAAAAGACTTGTTCCTACTCAACACTGTAACATGTGACAGTGAGTGTAACTGTGTAACATGTGGAGCACAATCCACAAGAGTGTGAATAGGCATGGTTTGCACACAATATTTGTACTATGAATTACAGTATTTCTTAGTAATTTTACCAGCAATTGATATTTTTGCAGTAAATGAAAAATACAAGAGGCTGTCAGCAGCACCAAAAGTGCATAGATATTGTTGAAATTTAGTGAGAGAGTATATTATGATGGTGGTAACAATTTTAGGGGGTTAGACTTTAACTTTTCAAAAAGTGTTTTTGGACTCTCACTAACACTATTAGTATAATTTTTACAATTTTTTTCATGTCAACCATATTTTTTGTAGGGAGATATTTTAAAACAGATGAGTCCACCACTGTATGACATGCATACTACAATTTACAGGGTTAATCATTTATATTCATATATTATGGTTTCCATGTGTTCACAGAACCAATGAGCCCTGCAACTCATCTGGTCCCCCTGGGCCCTGCAGTAGCTAAACACACCCTGGTGGTGCATGCAAACATTTTCCAACCAGAAAGTATAAAACTCCTTAAAAATCTGACATATATAAAACTTTGACATTCTGCTGAGTAGTTTCAGCTGAAGGAAAGTCCTGCCTGCTTAATATTCTTTAGTCATGATGTACTGTTTAAGTCATGGTAAATGGACAAAAATGGTCTTCATCCTTTGACAGCAAAACTATTATTCAAAACTGAGGATATTCTTTGTTTAGCCTTCAATTTAGTGACACTAGACATTACTCTTTCTGTTTAATTACATTAGCCTATGGTTGTGGTAGTTAAATAAGTTATGTAGTCCATATTTGAAAATTGTAAAAGTTTTGAGATTAAATACTTCGCAATTTTTTTCTAGTGGGCAGCCAAATGCTGTTCAAGTGACTGTTAAACCAGCAACTGCACAAAATATTGAAGAACAACATGTAAGAGTCACGCTTATTGTTAGCCTTCCACCTGGTTATCCTGATGAACCTCCTACCATAAGCTTAAGGTAAGAAAGATATTCTGAGCAAAGATGTAAGTGAATCAGTCACCAGAACTAGTGAGCTACTGGTCATTATCTGACACCCTCCTAGGAAGAAGTGGCTAAGTGACAAAAGTAAAGAACTCCATAAAACAGTTAAAAGTTGTACCAATTTGAAAGTGACATAACTTTCGAAGATATTTTATTTTTGTTGCTTAGCCATGTCTTCTTAGGAGGCTGTCATCTGTTCCTGTCAATTCCATTTTTTCTAAATCAAAATCAAACATCTTAAATAAGATAGCCACTAACAATTTTTGTTCAGTGACTTGTGGTTAAATTAAACACAGCATGTAGTAGTAGTTTAAACTTCAAATGGCTCCA
>JAJOZX010002976.1:5000-42500 GCA_023014485.1 Bathynomus jamesi | reverse complement strand
GTAGCTCTTTTCACTGTTCCTCCAATCCCATCACATGCATTTTTGCCGTGGGATGTAGCAAAGAAGTGCCATTCACAAGACAGACCAAAATCCTCTTCATGGTAACAGAGATTTGTGAAGTTGTATCTGTTCTTTATTGGCCAGCACATCCATCTGAAAATAGGCACCTTCTTCAATTGTGGGCATCTGAATTTAACATATGTCATAAGCTTCAATATGAATGAGTAAAACATTATAGTGTGTGTTTTAGTGATGCAGATAAGAAACAGACACTAAAATGGCTAAGTTCCGGTCTGCAGATGATCTATAACACTGGTCAACACTCATTTTATTGCCAATCATATTAGAGTGATTTTGGGGTAACTTTGTGGTGCTGATTCCGAATAGACATCGGTTTTGCTAGATTGGCTCTAATTTATGAGATAATTGGTACCCCATTGAAACACGTAAAATGCAAAAATTTAATGTTCAGGCGGAGCCTACTTACAAATCGCATTGAAATTGTCTCAAATCATACAAAAGTAAACACATGAAAATACATAATGGCATTTTATTCGGTCTCACCATCTAGAATGTTCCGGTAGTTTCCCATATGCACGCGTTATGGTTACGTTTCCTATTAATTGAGGGTATTCATTATCTCAAGAACTAGAGCCAAATCGGAAAAAACTACTTTCATTTGGAATTCAGCAACCCCAAAATACCCTAAATTCGTACGAATTTCCTTGGCAACGAAAAAAATTTTTTTTTGTTGACCTGTGTAATAGATGACAAAAGGGTGAACTGTACACTGTGAATTGTCCCAGTGAAACCCTTGGCAGCATCCTGGACAATGAAAGAATAATCTCAGAGAAATCACCTACTATAACTACCTCGCTCTGAGGTGGTAGTGTTTCTTTCAACTGCTTGAAGTACTGTGATTGTTGCTGAGCAACAAAGTGATGACGAACCATGCAGGATATTTTCATGCTTAGGGATAATAAGTATTCATGAAGTGGCTCCACCTTATCAACCATTGTACAACGGTCACAGTCACCCATTGCTTGTAAGATATTTCATTTGGAGCTGATTTCACACTGTCAGTAACTCAAGAAAATCCAGGACACCCTCTTCTCTTGGGCAATCATTGCAAAGTTGCATCATGCAAGTCTCTCTTTCTGTACTGCAGACACTGTAATCCATAAGATCCTTGTATGAAAGACTCTTTCTCCCAATGCAGCCAGCTGCAATTTGGATTTTGATGGTATGTGCAGACACAGACAGAATGAGTCCCACCACTACCGGCAAGCACACAATATGATGGCCGTAATTTTGCAAATGTGGAAAATCCTATTTTGGGATTCTTTCATCATTTTTATATAGTTCAAACATCTCTCTTAAATTCCCGAGGACCAATCGTTTTTGCACCTTCATTGCACCTTCAGCACTGATAACTTTCACGCAATCCTTTTGGCCAGGACACATACGACTAACCTCTTCTGACTCATAGAATCTTCTAACTATATCTTTGTGTTCTTCAGATATCACTTTTCCTTTGCTCATTAGTGGAATCTTCGGAAGGATTCCATTTCTGATTTAAGTGAACGGCTTCTTTTCACCATGTATGTTATAGTTTGAAAGAAACTAGCTGTTTTTTCAATTGTGTATGGTGAGTGTCAATATTTGTAGTTTGTGATGGTGACATTTGCTCTCCAGGAATGACTGTTTCAATTCATTCATTAATTTGTCTAGATGTTTTCAGATTTAGTTTCAGGTTTTGAAGTATCACTTACCTCCTCGGTAATTTGAACACCATAACTGAGTTCTAGCCTCTCCTTCAGGTGTTTCTGAGCAGATGATAGCTTACCACGAGCCTTGCGCTTTTTCTGGCTTAATGACAGCCCTTCTGAAAAGAACAGAAAAAAGGTTTCACACACCTGAATATAGTAATTAAATATTAATTATAGTACCTTAAATGCTATATAATTGGCTATATAGTAGATCAAACAGACCTTGTAGTAAAGTATAAGTTATTATATTAATTTATTACTTACTTTTTTTAACTGGTGTTTGGTCCAGAAATGCTAGAACTGGTTCAACTGAAGTTGAAGGATTTTCCTTTATCAAGCAATCACTGTCATTGTCCAGATCTTGAATTGAAGAGATGTTACTCAAGCCACTGATAGTAGATGATTCATTTGAATCCTGCTCAGACTCGTTGTTTTCAGTGGTACTAAGTATAGTGGGGTTTTTCATTATCAGTGTCCAGCAGTTCACTCTTCCAGCACATTTTTCAACAAGTACATCAGTCACTTTTCTAAGATGATTGTTATGCGTTTCTTGTGTTTTTGAATAGGGTCCTGGCAGTATTTCAAGTGCCGAACCATTGTATTTTGATCTGTAAAGATATAGGATTTACAATTAGCTAATATATATGTTTTAGAAAATATATAGCTATACACACTTAATATTTTAGGCCTTGATAGTCTCTGAGGCTCATTAAAACACCATACCCACCAGCCACCCACAGTGCTGGCTGGAACTGTACTAACCTGTAGACAAGGAATTTTGCAACTATCTGTGTTGATTCTGCACTTAGACAAGTAGCAACATGTTTCAACAGGTTTGTTTAGGCTACATGTGAGCTTAGTCTTCCCCTTTCACTATTATAACTATTATTAGCAGTGAAATACAATTTTTATTAAATTCTTGGAGCTTGAGGTCAAATTGATAGCTAAGATATAAAAATTCCTTGAAATGACAAGCAATTTATAAATATGGTGTTCACTTATAAGTTAGTTACATGAAAAGTACCAACATAAACAAAACTTTTTATGATTGTTTCTATTAGTCAAGAACTCTGACTTTGTTTTTTTATATCTATAAAAAATGTAATTTTAATTTCTATAGGTCAAATTATGAGCTTGTGTGAAAAAATAGGTAGATTGACGCGCAACTTATGAATATGGTGTTCACTTATATGTTAGTTACATGAAAAATGCTAACATAAACAAACTTTTTTTTGCTGATTCTAATAGCCAATGCCTATGCCTTCATTTTTACATTTAAAAAAAAAATTCTCATTTGATACCCAGAGGTCAAATCGTGACCTCAAATTTTGGTTACAGTGTAACTTTTTTATTTTTCAACCTAAAGTTCTAAAACTTGCATATTTGGATTCCTTGTCGTTTTCTGATTCTAAATATGTATACTTTTATATAATTATGACAATTATTACCCAAGTTATGGCTCGCCAAATGTTAGTAACCTCGCGAGTGACCTCAAATTGCCCGAGGTCATATCTCTTGAACCGTTGGTCGGATTGACCTTATAATTTCAGAAATGGATTCAGGGCTCACAAACTCCCTATAAACCAAATTTCAGCAAAATATGAGAGATGAGGGTGTTAATTTCAATTTTTTTTGGTTGATCTGACAGAGAATGACCCACTATGTTCCTGTAGTGACATTCATTTTTCAGGGTTCATTTGTTGAAAGGTATTTCACTTTAGCATATTTTTAAACATAAATGCATTAGAACTATTTTAATGTGAATAAATAAATCACTAGAATTTTAATCCAACAAAAGTAGGTGACATTTTTTAGTGAAATTTAATCTAAACTGAGGGATAATCTGCCTAGTTCTATGCGCAGTAGGTTATGAGTGAATGTCTCTTGTAATGTGCTATGTGCTAAGAAACAAGTTGGTGTTTTGATTGCATCATTGGCTCTCTAAAAAATGCTCGTGTGATCATAAAAATTAGTATCGTTAATTTTCTTATTGCTTTGTTTCAGTGATAAACCTACTGTTTATCATGTTCTCAGCAGTTTCTATATATATATATTATATATCGGCTATTGATTGATGGCGTGGAAAACGCAGTTTAATAATAAACCAGGAACACCAGAGAAAAAAATAACATCCTTCAAGGTTTAATAGTATTTACGAACATCTTGGTAAATTGGTCCGTACTAGGGGTTAAAACCTGTATTAATACCGGTATTGAAGAAGTACAAATAATACCGATACCAATATTATAGGTTTTCGGTATTGACAAAAATTGCTATTGTAAAATTTAGGCAATTTAGTCCTCCGATAAGACTGAAGTGGAAGCAGATTCATTACTGAGTGAATACATGCAAGAAATGGACAAACTAGGAAAAGTGCCATCTAAAAAAAATTCCATTGATTTTGATGTTACTAATGAATTTAAAAGCTTGGAAGTTACTTTACAGAGAAGTGAGAATTTAGAGAAGCTGTACAAGGCACTGCTTTCAATTAAACCTACAAGTGCAGAATCAGAAAGAGCCTTTTCTGCTGCAGGCCTATTTCTGACGAAACTGAGATCAAGTCTATCTGAACAATCCCTAGATGCTCTTTGTTTCCTCAAAGCATACTTTCAAAATCAAACTAAGAAATAAATATTTAGATACTAATAATTTCTATCTACCCCAGTAGTTGTATAATATGCTAAAAAAAAATTCAAATAATATTTTTATTACAATTTAGTAATTTACTGTATAAACTTTTTTGAATAGAATGCCATCTATTGGAGTTGGGTCATTAATTTATAGTAAATATGGTGAGTACTGCAAGTCCCTCAGACTTGTGGGAGGGTTGGTAGGGTGGCACCATAATAAATCAAAATAAATTATTTTTTTCATAATACCGGTATCAATACCGGGATTAGCATAATTGCCTCCAAATACCGGTATTGAAAATTTTCGGTATTATGCAAGCACTAGTCCGTACAAATTCACCTCTTGGCAAACCACCTAATTCTCTCATACATAATCACTCGCACAACTATAACCACCCAATTTCAGTCTAATTTCACCGTACTTGCTGCTGGAAGCTCTGACCTTAAGCTCAAAATTATGGAATCTTTGTTTATTTATAAATTGAAACCAGACCTAAATTCTGACGAATCATCGGTAGACCTGCTATGTTTTGGTTAAGGTACTAGTTTATTTTTTATTTACCTTTCAGTTTTAATGCTTTTATATTTTTCCTAGCTACTTTTTATAATTGTAACTTTTTAACTTCACATTTATTTACCTTTTTAGTTTTAATGTTTTACATTTTCTTAGCTATTTTTTATAATTTTTAACTTATTTTAAATTATTAAGCAATTTGTATTTTGTATGTGATTTGTAGTATTTTATTGTTTTAGCCCTGAAGATGGAATTAGTACATTCCAAAACGTTGGTACTATTAAACCTTGAAGGATGTTTATTTTTTCTCTGGTGTTCCTGTTATATATATATATATATATATATATATCAGGTCATCCCATAAGTAATGTAGTTTTTTAGATCGGAATTTGAAGGACGAAAAAAAAAAAAACGACAAACTTTTTAATCTAGTATACATTTTCCATCGGAATCAATGACACTGCCAACGTCCTACAAGCTTTTCAATGCCATGTTCATAAAATTCAGGCGGTTTTGAGGCAAAAAACGTACAAAGACTGGTGTGCAGGTCATCTAAAGTAGTACAGTATACTGTTTCTCGTCAAGATAGTTTTGCAGACTTCTGAAGGCGAAAGGTCTGGAGGATGTGGAAGTTTTTCCCACCCAAGCTCCTCAATTTTTGCAGAAGTGATCCGAGCGGTATGAGGTGGTGCGTTGTCGTGGTGGAACACGATTCCTTTCCGATTGACCAAAGGAAGTCTTCTTTTAGTGCCGTGTTCAATCGATCCAGTTGTTGACAGTAGACTTGAGCTGTGATTGTTTGGTTGTGTGGTAAGGTTTCAAAGTGTATTACACCACCTTTATCCCACCAAACACTAAGCAACACTTTCCGAGGGTGAAGATTTGGTTTTGGCTGTGGTGTCGCTGGTTCTCCGGCACAAACCCACTGTCGACGGCGCTTAACATTCTGGTACAGTATCCACTTTTCATCACCAGTCACAAGAGCTGTGGTAATGTTTACCCGCACCCTCAGATTGTCGACCGACAATTCATGTGGTACCCATTTTCGTAACTTAGGCACTTTCCCGAGTTGTTGCAAATGTCGATGGATGGGGATGAATTGAGTTTCTGGGCCAATTCTTCGACAGTTGTTGAAGTCTTCAAGTTCGGCTAACGGCAAGTCATCATCAAACTCAGCAGGCCGTCCAGAGCGTGCTGCATCTGTCAAACAGCAGTCGCCATTCCTAAACTTTTGAAACCATTTTTGACATTTCCTCACATGCATAATATCGTTGCCATAAACTTCCTGAATGTTTCGCGTTGTTTCAGTAGCACTATTCCCTTTTTTTTTTTGAACTCGTAAAGCATTATATGCCCGATATGCTCTTCTGATACCGCCATGTTTATAAAGGGGTTCACATAAAGCAAAGCACACGTCTTCACTGTTCAAGGTCTGTAAAGTATGTAGCGAAACACAATAGATCTCTTCTTAGATATAACCTTCGGAAAATTTACGCTTGCTTATGGGATGACCTGAGAGAGAGAGATATATATATAAATATATATATATAATATATATATATATATATATATAACGACGTAAGTATAGAGGAGTGTTCTGCACACGAGGAAGAGAAATAACAAACAAATGAAAAATAAGGCACCCGCCCGGGAATCGAACCCAGGATCTTCCGATTGCCGGTCAGACGTGCTAACCACTACACTACGGAGCCACGATAGTCAGAAGTTGTAATTCTCCTACATAGGGCAGAAACCAATGCCTTGAGAGGGCACCCTCGCAAATCGTGAATATGTACATATTCACGATTTGCGAGGGTGCCCTCTCAAGGCATTGGTTTCTGCCCTATGTAGGAGAATTACAACTTCTGACTATCGTGGCTCCGTAGTGTAGTGGTTAGCACGTCTGACCGGCAATCGGAAGATCCTGGGTTCGATTCCCGGGCGGGTGCCTTATTTTTCATTTGTTTGTTTATTTCTCTTCCTCGTGTGCAGAACACTCCTCTATACTTACGTCGTTTCTATACGTTAATATACTGCGCGGTCATTGCAGTTAAATGTGTGTGTGTGTGTGTATATATATATATATACAGGGTGGGCCGTAAGTTTCCATACATAGGAAAATTTAAATACGTGCGTCGGTATTTGGATCAGCAGTTTCCGGATGCTTGGATTGGTCGGCGTGGTCCTGTGGAGTGGCCTCCCAGATCCCCAGATCTCACCCCCCTTTATTTCTATCTTTGGGGGCACTTGAAGGCCATGGTGTATCAGGAAAAGATACGAGACATAAATCATCTAAAGGAACGTATCACCAACGCCATTACAAGCATAACGTCAACTGTGCTAATGCGTGTTCATCAACAGTGGGGAACACGTATTGAAATGTGTTTTCAAAACAATGGCAACCATGTAGAGCATATTATATAAATAAAATGGTTGTCCATAAAAAAAGTGTTTTTCCTATGTATGTAAACTTACGGCCCACCCTGTGTGTATATATATATGTATATATATGTAATATGCCCATGTTACTGTTAAATTAGGTAATTGTCCATTGGCTATTTTAGAAATAGGAATGATTTGTTGTGATAGCATGAAAGAACAGTGCAGTGTTTCATAATGCAGCACCATTGTTTTTGTTGCTGCCCCAAAGGTTTTTAAATTTTATGCATAGTTAACTAGCCTTGTTACGCCTTGTACAACTACTAGACCGAGGTAACATATATATATTATATATATATATATATATGCTTTTCAATGGTTTTGTTTGAGCTTTTACTTTTTTTCCTTCATTTCCTCAACGATTGAGCTTATCAATTTATTAGGCTTTGTCTGGTCTGCGTTGCAGATACATTTTGAACTGCGAGGAAACTGCAGCTGCGGAAGAAAAGGAGAACCAACAGCCCGTTTGGATGACGCGGGAGAAGTGGCAACTCCTTTGTCCGGTGTGCAGAGAGTCTTTACACGAGGAGGTGCTGTAAAATGTTTTGGGTGTTTTTACCCGTATACTGTAGACCCAATCATCGTTACAAACAAGGATGGAACTCTAGTTTCAGCCATTCTTTAAGAGCTCTTTCTTACACATTTTGTATGGAAAGAATTTATTGAGTTGAATTGAATAACCTTTATTAATAATAAAATGAATACATTCGTTTCAATTTACAATGACATGAATAATTGTGAAGCTCGACTATTTATTTTATTTAATTTGGCCCTTAAGTTTTAGGCTTCACTGGGCTCTTATTAAAAATAAACAGCTAGTTGTTATTAATTAATAATAAATAAAATAAGTAAATAAGTATTATTAATAGTTAAAACGTGTATTAATCTTATCACTAATAACATGACAAATATAAGGTCACCATTGAAGGCACTATACCAATACCATACAAAGAAACTAATATTATACACGAGAGATAAGAACTGAACAATCCCAAGAAATGTTTTTAATACTAGATTACACACGAGAAATTAATAATTAGTAAACAATAGTAATGGACATTAATCCTAGATTTTTGTTAGTATGTCATTATTAATCGGGATTTCAACTTTGTTTTAAACGAATTTACATTCACAATATTTTTTATATCGGCATTTAAGTCGTTCCATAGTTTCAATCCAATGAAAATTGGTAGTTTTTGAGAAGAAAATCTAAATTGAGGTATAACAAACTTTGATCTATTTCTGGTCTGATACGAGTGGTTTTCTTGTTACAAAATATCTATAATTTAAGATTAAGTACTTATGGAAAGGGGAGCGGTTTGTCTAGCTTAAAGCATATAAAGTCTGGCCTAAACTTTAAAATTAAAAAAAATTGAAATGTTAGTCAGAATAAAATGATTGTCGTTGATATAAGAGGGTAGAGAATGGAAAAAAACATGGAGAATAAAAGTTGAAAAGCAGACTTAAAATGGAGTGGTAACAGAGCATGGAAGTGTAGAGCGAACCTTTGGAGAGATGAATATGAACAAATAGATGTACGGTGTGCTGCTGGTTTCGTGGTGTATGTAGGAAGTGAAAAAAAATTAAAAAAGTTAGTTTCACGAGCATTACGCGAGTTGAAGGGAAGAAAATCGAAAGTTGACGGGATATGTAGTAAAATAATTAACTGTTGAATTAAAATAGTGTTTGAATGATGATGGAAGGTATATCGGAAGGTGGAAGAAACTAATGTAAGAAGTATAGGGAAATAATTCTTTTTCCATTTTTTCCCCAGAT
Source organism: Bathynomus jamesi (assembly GCA_023014485.1). Lineage (NCBI taxonomy): Eukaryota > Metazoa > Arthropoda > Malacostraca > Isopoda > Cirolanidae > Bathynomus > Bathynomus jamesi. The sequence goes on along the minus strand of JAJOZX010002976.1, from coordinate 33,372 downwards.
ATATTTAGGGTGTTGATAAAAGTTAAAAAAAATTAGATCTGTTGGAAATGAACAAGGAGGCTTGAGAGAAAGTTGTTTGCAGGTAATTTATTGAGAAACTGACACGAAAGTACCATGGGTTCCAGTAGTTGGGATAAACTGGACCACGTTCACCTTATGACCTATAGTCCAGGCAATTTGTAGTTAGACCTGGGCAAAATTGCTTCAGAAGCTTTCTAAACTGTTTCCAGCTCAGGAACCGTTGCCGAATAACATATCCAAAATCCGACAAAATTGGATCCCGGGAACACCCCCAAAAATGAAATTCAAAATGGCGGACTGGATGTTTCCTACGAAAAAAAAAATATATATAATTTACGCTTTTATTTATAGAGATACATTTGATGCTTTTTCTTTCAGTTGTAATGTTTTAAATAATTCAACAATATACAACACAACCAGTTATTACGCAAATATAATGTTATATAGCTTTTTACAGATTTTTATAATCAATAATACAACAATTATTTTTTTCCCAGTTTCAAGTTATGTTCATTACAGAAGAAGTGATACCTGGTCACAAACATACAGAAATTAATCCTCTTCATCACTATCATCGGATAGATTACCGGTACTTGGGTTGTTATCGCAACCACTGATTTGGCACTCGCCACAAGCGGCTGAACAGGGCATTCCATTACGCTTACATCCACATCTTGAAGTAGCACATTTCGTCTTTCAGGAGCAGCGGATCATGTTGAGTAGATAATTTGGAGCTGGTGGCTTGTCGCAGGCTGTAGGGTAGTAGGAATTATTCTTTACATACCAACCCCACTGTTCTGCATCGATCTTCTCTTCTGTAGACTTCCAGATTAGTATTTGAAAGTATGTGCGAAAGCTGTGGTACTTTGTGGACGCATCGGTAGGTGTTCGGGTGTAACAAAAGATTTAGCTGTAGCTACCTTTTCAACTAACATTCGATGACGTAGTGCGTTAGTGGATTCAAGTGTTTTGCAGCCATACAACAGAAGCATTGCCTTTCTTCCAGCGGCTTCAATGTCAGAGTGTTGGCAACAATCAGAACAGAATGTATTTGCAACTGAACGGAGTTCAGCCACCTTCATCAGTGTGTCGAATGCTTTGGCTTTACCGATCGAAAAAATTCTGGATGTGCTATCACAGCCCGTGAAAGCATGCACAAACAGGAGATACTTGCAGATGTCATTGCCTAACAATGATTGAATGCTGAGAATATCATACACAGGGTTAGGAGATGGTCCCCGTCTTATATCGCTGCGATAGTACAACTTGAAACCACTGTCCTTGGCATGGTACAGAAGGAGAATCAGCAAGTCGGTGTCTTCCCCTATTACTGTTGTAGTTGCATTTTCTGATGAGGAAACTGCTGCACGAACGATGTCCACATCAGCATCCCCATCTGCGTTGTGAACAGTACACCCGTGCTTCTTCAACATCTCACCTACGAGGGAAATAAATGCTTGCTTGTTTTCATTAGCCAAGAAGTGTTCCTTCTGGCCAACAAACTTCATGCTTGGACTGAGATTCACATTTCTGCTTGTCTTGGTGCTGCGTCTTCTGTGGGTCATGTCCTTGATCGTAGGAGAGCTGCTGTAGCCATCAAAAACAATGATTGCTTTTCCATATGTTTTCAGAGTGAAATCGGCATATGAGTTGGCGATGCTGTCATATGTTTCATCTTGACGCCAGGAAACACGATGTAGTAGAGATCCACCATCCAATACGTACTGGTCTGTGCACTGAATTTCTTGAACTTCTTCCATGCGTAAAGTGTCAGTGTATTTGATTATTGCATGAGCTAGCTGAGACTTATCGGGTTTCCTCAAGATACTTCGTGATTCGAACAATGCAGGAGGATATGCACACAGTTCGTAACACATGACATCTTCAAGATTCATGTCTCCGCCAGTGGCAACAGTCATCATTCTCTGAAACAGTAGTGCAGGATCTACTTCTATATCTGAAGCATCAGTGATCACAACGGCAGAAGCAGATCCTAGTGTTTTCACTTTGTCAGATCTTTTGGCAGAATATGTAAAGGCTTGTTTCCCAATCATTTTTACGACAATGTTCGTACCGATTGAATGCAATTGATGAACGTTAACTCCAGGATCAGCAGTTAGCCCTGTTACAATGTTGCAGAGACCCGAGGTAGAATGGAATGGGGATAAGGATTCCAGACGTTCAAGTACTTTCTTCATGTCATTACTGTCCCTGATTTGTCTACTTCCCCTCATTTCCTTGTGCTGTTCACTACTTTCCAACAAAACTCTGGTGTATTCCTGCATTGCTAAGTTATAAGTGGAACACAGAGGCATAGAAAAGAGCCACGTTGTCCTTTGGATGTCTGTAAATCCACTTCCGCGTATCAGTCCGCCTCTACTTTTCAGGGAACGCATTAGTACTTGTTCTATCACCAGGTCTGTGCCGAGTCCGGCCCATAATCTGTCGCTTCTTCTTACCACAAACTTACCTTTCTGGAACATTTTGTTAACGGCTGGATTTTCAGAAGACAAACTTAACATTTTCTGCAGGTACAGGTATATCGATTTCAGGTAATTGTGATGTCCGGCTGCTGCAATTATGGGGATGGTCTCCAGCATAGCTTGCAAGTGCAAATCCCACGAGCCGGTTCTGTCTGCTGTTATGAAGGAACGTGCAATGTTGATCATTCGTGATATTCCAACCAGAGTTGACTTGTTTGCGAAGTAGATTGTAGGTCAGTTTTCTTCGCATCCAAAGTGGTAGCAATCTGAGACAATGCATTCGAAGATTCCACATCCTCAACTGATTGTTTGGCGGTCATAACATCGTCGAGCAGGTCACAAGCTTCCTTATGGAGGTCATGAGGAGTTCCATCTTCATTACGAGGGAAAACGTCTGCGACTAGTAAGGTACTAAGAGCTGCATCTACTATCATATGACCACGTATCGCTCTTGAAACAGCTTTTCCAGACATCATGTGTTGCACGGCATTTGGTCCGTATATTTCTTGAAGTACTTCAGACAATCCTGAACCATTCATAAGAGTACCGACTGCTCCCAAAAGATTCATCAGAGTGTGAAATGATCCCAGCATTAAAACAATGTCCTGCAGGTCTCTCTGTTCATTGATGATTTGGGAAGCTTTCCAGAACAAAGGCTGATCAAAGGTAATAATGCATGGGACTTTTTGATCGCGTGCTATCTTGCTCAAATATAGTAATGTCGAAAATATGCAGGTCATGTCAGTTGGCGACATATCTATGATGGGAAGGAACGTGATCGACGCCACACCTGGATGTGAGACACTTGATCCACCGTGAATTGCCTGCATTGTTCCGGACCAACTTGGACCTGATCTTTCTGCTGAAGATATCTGCCAGAGAAGACTAAGTCGACTTATGGTGGCAGTGGGTACTGGAAGTTCGCGGAATGAGATGTCCCTCAACATGCTTCTCGCGTGTCTATATTCCCTAATGTCAACGGTTGCAATCTTCTTAATGTCATTGTCACCAACATTACGCCTGTGAATAGAAGGGTGGATCTTGATCTTCGGAGTTATTGCGGCAATCATACCCATTCCATGAAAGGTATTCTTCCCATCCAAAGTGCAGACATCATGATCGACGTTATCTGCTGCTAGAAGGACTGCAGTGTTTTCATCAACAGTAAAAGAGCCAGACCCACTTGCCAGCGCCGCGTTTCTTTCGAATCTTGTTACTTCTGCATACGACGAACAGTAACCCAGCTGATGGAGAACGTCAATAAGGTACCTTGACCTAAAGTTGTGGTGTAGCTGAACCAACAAACCGATCTGTAGTGGACATAGTAATCCTCTAGGACGGGTTGCTTGCATAATGCTCTGCCCAATTGCACCTATTTTTCTTGAAGCATCCTGTCCCGCAAATGCTTTTGATAATAGCAATTTCAGACTGTTGGGAATGTAATCAAGAGCACTTTCTGCAGTGATGTCATTTGGAGATGGATACACATCTTTTCTAGGCGAGTCGACAGACTTGATATCACTTCTGATTATTTTTGCAGCAGCTTCTACTAGGTAAATCTTCTGTAGCTCTATATCTATATCACATTCTTTCGACTTTTTATGATAATCTATAAGAATTTCATTAGCTGTCTCTCGTAGTGTTACTACATCTGCCTTCCCACTTTCACCTGATATTATGATCTTGTCTCCGTAACGTTCTAAAAGCTTTCTCTTCATGTGCCTGCGTTCGTAGACAGAGCTCTGACTTCCTTGAAGATATTCCTCCATTTTGGAAATTAGGTCTCCAATCAACAGTTGTTCATCATCATTCTCTTCCAAGTAAGCACATGTCTGAAGGAATGCTTGGTGTTGCTCTTCATTAGTTGGTCTCCCTTTCTTCGAATCATGATCGTCGGAGGAGTATGCGCGAGGAATGTTTTTTCCACTTCGAAAATTTACGCTGCAGGTGTGATGGTAGACACAATCTGCAGCAGGAAGATCACGAAGATAATACTCCAGACGGCCTTTTACATTAAACGACCATTCATCGCAGCGGCTTTCACAGCACCTTTTATGGTTTCGGAGAACTCTGTAGTTCTTATTTTGACATGCTCTGATTTTGGTTTGTGTTTGGAAAAAAAGTCCACAAAGGTATCACAAAACAAACAGTGAGTAGCACTGGAAAATGCGTATTCATGAAAACGAGCACTTTTCCTTGGTATTGCCTCGGCTGCGGTCTGTCGCTTCTTTATTTCAATGGTCTTTTTATCCGTAAACCTTTTCCTACATACAACGTGAACACTTATTCCAGCTGTTGCAACACATCGCTTCCACGGCTGCGGCTGGATGCATTTATACCATCTGCTCCTTTTTGCGAGATGTGAACCACTTCCTGTCCGCTGTCCAATTTCTCCTTACAAATCACGCACAATTCTTCAGGGGTCTGCATTCTTGAAGGCGGACGCACACCGAGTCAGCCGTACACCGAGTCAGTCTGAAACAGAAACACAAATTAATAAACTGTGTTGCAGTATTTAAAAGGAGTACATAATAACAGTTTTAAAGAAAATGACAAGCACAAATACGCAGATTTGATAGTGGGTAGTAGGAATTAAAGAGTTGTATATAATATAAGTTTATAAAGATGTAGCAATGTCCATTCTCACATACACTCCATACAGTATATTATTTACATTACGTGACGTCATAGTTTAATACTAGCCGCCTAATACAATTTTTAGTGTCATATAGGTTAATTTAGAAACGAAAATGTGTTTTAAAACATTTACTGACCAAGAAAAACGTCATAACTCTCTCTACAAAGCGAAATTAAAATTTATTGTATTTCGTAGGAAACTGCCAGTCCGCCATTTTGAATTTCATTTTTGGGGGTGTTCCCTGGGTCCAATTTTGTCGGATTTTGGATATGTTATTCTGCAATGGTTCCTGAGCTGGAAACAGTTTAGAAAGCTTCTGAAGCAATTTTGCCCAGGTTGAAGCTATTTTTGCTCTAGATTGCCTGGACTACTAATGTAGCCCGACTATTGAAACCGATGGTACATGGCATTTATAGTTTTAATAAAAAATTGCTGATAAAATAGTTCTACCTTGTGGCCAGTACCTAGATTGTATGGTAGTGGTGGTAACATTAAATGTAGTGGAGTTTTTATGCGGGTAGTTGTGATTGCGTAAGAGTTAAGGGTGAGTTGGTTTAGCATTAATGTTGGAGTACGATAGAACTGCTCGGTGTTCCCATGGCCAAGATACAGCAGGAATACCATAGTAATAAATCACAATTTGGAAGAGTGAGTGGCAACTGTCGCATACTTATAGGTGAATCTAAGTGAATTAAGTAGAAGTGTGACAAATTTCGTTGACTTATTTGGAAAGAATTGAAAGTATGGGCAAGTAAAAGTAAGGTCTCTGTCTGTTGGTAAGAACGAGAGTCGGTATGTAATAGTGTGACGAATGAAGGTGATGAGTGAATGTAAACGTTTAGCGTGTTTTTTTTTTTTTAAAAAGCTATAATTGCATTTGAAGTTGAAAGTACAATGAAGAAGGATAAGCTATGGGCGCCATAAAGGCTTTGGTAGGACGAAGTGCTTGAGTCTAGATGCAGCAAGATTCTATAAAAGTGTATTAGTGCCAACAGTGGTGTGAGAGTGTGAGACTGATGTTTGGCATGATAGTTCAGTCAAAACTAAAAGAAATTTAAATGAATAATTTTCGAAATATAATTTGTGTAAAATTGATTCACTGTATGAGAAATGAAGTTGTGGAGTGGAAGTCATCGGAGATGAGAGTGCGATGTTAGTGTGGTTGTGTGGAGAGAATGAATGAATGATGAAATTTGTTTTATAGTGAGTAGAGAAGATTATGTAACCGATAGAGGTAACGTAATTAGTAAATGTATGAATAAACATATTGATATAAGTGTGGAGTAGGAGTTAATGAAAAACACAGGAATGGAAGCAGTTGTAAATGAAGATCTCGGTGTACCCTGGCATACCCTCAACCCTTTTGTCACGAAAAGTAACACTGGAACCCTGAGGTTAGGGTGGTACCTTATTCTAGGTGTTGATTCTTTTGTAGTTGTTTCGAGTGTCTGGGCTCAAGTTCAAGCAACCTGCCCACCCCGTGGAGAGGGGAAATGGGTTTTGTTTGATATTTATAACCTATTTGCGTTGTCATATTTGAAGTCTACTTGTTACTTTTTAATTTTCCATTTTAATATAAAGTGGTGGTAAATTATGGTTATTTCCAGATAAGCGGAACAAATTTGTTGGAAAATCCGCCCCCTGAAGAAGGCGAGTTGTTAAAGGATTTCAACCCAACTTCTCCCGTAATCAAAGCCCTTCAGGAGAAAATGATGTCCCTCTATTTGCACCAAAATCTAAAGGAGGCATCATTGATTTAGAAGAGGAGAAAAATAAATTCTTAATTTCGGCAGCTGTCGTAAGTGTTTCTTAAAATTTGTCGGGACAAAAACGGTCATGAGGAATACACGTTTATGCTACTATATGAATATTATCTAGTTAGAAGTTTGAGGGAAGTACACTGAAGTTAAAAGCATTAGGGAGCCGCCACTCAGCGGTGCTGACTCTTCTGAGTCGTGGGATCAAACCCGAAAGCTAGGCGGTTGGCTTTTTTTGCATCTTCCGTCGCGATGAGCCCCCCCCCCCCCCCTCTTAATTGACTCTGGCTAAGAAAGTCCAGCCTCGGGCCCCTAACTCCTACTTCCTGGGGATGTGGAACATTTGGGTGTTATTTTTTACAGTAACTGAAGAATTGATGTAAAAGGGTTTTTTTTTTTGTTTTTTTTTTAAACAATAGTTGCAAGTTTAATATACACTTATGCATTTGCTAAAATATACATTTATAATTCCTATATTTCAAAGAAAGCATGTAATTGTAATTTAAAATGTATGCTTGCATTCGATCGTCTCACCCATCTTGACTACCCCTCCCCCCCTGCTACTTCATAATAATATACTTAAAACTAATGGGTAAAAAATTAATTATACGAGTCAAAAATCATGCTTTACATTCTAGAAGACTAGACTCTAAGACGTAAATATTTACACCTTTCATTTTTTTTTAAAGTACTGTACTGTATATAAAATTAACCACTGAGGATAAGGAAATATTTTGAACTAGTTTCTACATTACAAAATGTTTAGCACTCAAAACAACTTGAAACTATATATATATAAATATATATAAATATATATAAATAAATAAATAAAAATAAGAATTTGTGGCATATCGAAGGTAAATACGGTGTTGCTAAATTTGAAATGTTCTACGACGTAAATGAATATTTCGGCACTAATTTTATTTTCCCACTTAGAATAATCTAGAGTCTTTGGAGAGAGAACCTTCAGTGGAAGACACCATGGAAGGGACACGTTTTCCCACAAATAAGGAAGTGCCCACGAAGCAAACATCGAGTAAGGGCGGATCTCAAAGGCACGCGCCAAATAACGTTAAGAGAGGGGGCGGCGGCGGCGGTGGCAAAGGAAGTCATAATCAAGGGAAGAGAGATTATTCGAATAACGGATGGTGGGGCGGAAACAAGAGCAGAAGTAACAAAAAAGGAAACAGGGCGGCGAATGCAGGCAGACAAAACTACTACTCCGACCCTTCTCACAAATTAGTGGATTCAACGCAAATGTTCGAAGAAGGATTCCACAACAAAAAACTTACGAGGAACGAGAGAGAGAGACAGGGCAGGTACACTCCCAGGAATCCCGAACCGAACAAAGGCTATGACGCCAAATACCCCCCTAGCGCCGACATCAGATTGGACGAAACTAATAAGAAATCGGGTAGGACGCACTTCTACAGAAACTCGCATCATAGAGGAGGAGGAGGAGGAGGAGGAGCGGGGTCTTCCAAGGGATGCCACCCCCTGGTTTTTCTGACTTGAGAGGAACGTCAGATCTCATGCCACGAGTTGACGATTGTGGCATGCAGGGTTTACACTGCCCTGGCTCGCTCCTTTAGCTCTCTCTCTTCCTCTCCTCTTTTCCAGTATTATAATATTATTGTCGTCATTGCTTGTTGTTCGTTCACTAGTCTTAGATATTGTTGCCAAAATAGTATAAGGCACAAAGGAATTAGTCTCATTGTAGTTAAGGATATTTGTTTATTCTGTTTAAAGAATTTAAATATTTATTTTAATTTTAATACATTATTAAATTCCAATCCTCTTTTATTATGAAATTTTTACATTTTGTTACATATATATATATATATATTTAGTTTTTTTTGAAGTCATCATTCCATATCATTAAGAGTAATTTCAGTTTTGTTGTCATATTCTTCATTCATTTTCATTCGTGGCATCTCTATTTATGAACTTACATGTATAACGTCTTACCATCTCTCATCATTTAGTTTACTTCTTATCCACGTTAGTTTTTCCGAGTATATTTTTTGGTATTGAGTTCTACCTTGTAACGTAAATTAGTGATGGTAGTAGACAAACACTATAGTGATAGCCTATATCAAGCCCAAAAAATAGTAATAGTTTATGGGCCAGACTCAAAACTTTCAATTCCTTTTTTAATGTTTAAATGTTTCGGAAATTTCTCTATAATTCTATAAGAGTTGGTGCAATTGTAAAATTAACTGTAGGCTTACATCCTTGTCTTCAGTAACATACCAATAAAGTAATAAAAGTTGATTTTGCCCTTATTGCCATTCGTGCGAAAAATTCCTGTGGAAAAGGTTAACGGTGACGACGGGAACCACGAGTTATCCAACATTATCACAAAGTCGATTTTGGAGTGGAATGGCACCGCATTCCAGTTGTAATTGTGGTGGTTGTTTTTAAATGCATTAACTCATCGTTTTTCAAAAGGTCGACTAAGTAAATTCAGCATGATCCACCAGACCTGTTAGTGCCTCCTGCACAGTTTCAGGCATCATGCCCACCCTCAAGGATTGTTTCTAATAATTTATGAAATATTTAACACGACTTCTGTGCTGTGGAGTACCAATAATTGTCGTTTTACAAATGATCCTTGAAAAAAGCTATATAGGTCTGTAGTGGTTGGCTAAGAAAATTTTAGCACCTTGTAAGGTTATCAGATTTACTGCTTAACATAAAGCCTATGCTTTTCCGATAAAAATGTGTACTACCGTGTAGGCCGGGTCGAATTTCTGTGGGCAGATCGGGCACTATGTGGGGCTTATGAATTGGGGTCCTGACCAACATACTCTAAAAGAAAGTTTTATGCTCCCTCCTATTTTTGGCTCCCCCAAAAATGAAATAGTCTCAAATGAAAGTGGAGACCATTTAGAGCATCTTCTCAGATGCCCCCCCTCCCTAAAATTGCATAATATATATCGTGCAATTTTCAGGCAATTACCTCAAAAAATTGGATTTCTCAATACCACGCGTATTTTCTCAAATATTGCTATATCAGAAAATTGATTACACAAACATCGTTTATGTGTAATCGATTTACTGAGCTATGTTGAATTTCAAATTCAATACCAATAAATTTCATGTTCTAATTATCATATATTTTTACAGGAATTATAAGAATTTTATGCTCTTTAGATTTACTTATGATCCATGCATGATTATATAAAGCTGGATTTTTTAATTTTTTAAAAAGGTTGAAAAAATGTCAACCAGAAACAAATCTTCGAATGCAGCTTTTGTTTTGTCACTGAATTCCGCCTATCAATGATTCCTACAAAAGCAGACACTGTCACACACTATTTCTTCATTCAAAAAAGAGAGAATCGAGTGAAGGTGATCAGCAACTGCGAACGATTGCTACAATATAGTTACCAAAGATATTCAAGATATTTGGGCCATGTTCTCTCTCCGTCATTCAAGAAAGATCTATTTCTTCTGCAGTGGAAAGATTAATCAGATCAGCTCTTTCCTTGAAGGAGGTTTCTCTACGTCAAAGGAATGAAAATTTTGCTAAAAAACTTGCTTCATATGATGAAATGTTTGACATTTGTACTTGCAAATGTTATGATAAAGGAATAGAAAGGCCGTTTTGTCGATCCGAGGTAAAAATCCCAATGGTAGAGTGGGAGTCATTTGTAGGCCAAAAGCAAAGAATAAATCAATTAGGGCCATTTGATCGTGAAGCTGCCGCTGTCCAGAGACGATCCCTCTCAAGAGCAAGAGAACAACGAGAGAGGCAACAAAGGTCACGAGTGGAATGGCAGAGGCTATGGAAGTTGTACCACCATCTTCAGTAGATGACTTTAGCGAAGATATAGAAGACAGTGACAATGAGCTAGAATTCGTGCCCGATGTGGAATTGATTGAAAATGATAAAAATAGGTATTCATACAATGAATTACCATTGGTGGCAGACCGTTACCGTGAGAGTTCGAGAGCTACAGCAGCTGTTGTTAATGCTGCATTGAAAGATATGGGAATAATCGATCAATCTAACATGCTTGATAGGAAGGAGAGAGAGAGAGAGAGAGAGAGAGAGAGAATTCGTGTAGGCAAGAAAAAGTTAGATCTAGATGTGAAAATGTGACTATTGAATGTATAGGGTTTGATGAAAGAGAGGATACGTTAACCAAGCATGGAAAAGAGAGAGAACATCATTATGTGCTGATCAAAGACCCTGGAGGTATCTATGTAGACCATCTCTGCCCTGACGCAGGAAATGCTCGGTGTATAGCTGATGAAATTATAACGTTCTTAATTGATTCAGCGAGCATCGACACACTCAATGCTCTGCTATGCGACGGTACTCCTGTCAATACTGGTAGAATTGCTGGTACCATAAAATTGATTGAAATTTTTTTGTATAGATCAATTCAATGGCTCGTGTCTCTTTTACACATGAATGAAATCCCCTTGAGACATATTTGAAACCATAGACGGAAAAACATCAGGGCCAAATACCTTTAAAGGTTCAAGTGGAGCCAAATTGAAATGTGATTTAACCATTTTAGACTTGGTGGCATTTTCACCAGTTCAGGGCAACGTCCAAGATATACCACCAAATGTCGTGAAAGAGTTGAGCAGCGATTAAAAGTATCTCTATGATATGTGCCTAGCAGTGCAATCTGGATCGGTACCTGAAAGTCTAGCCCGCAGGTCTTCAGGTGCCATTCATCATGCTCGCTGGATCACCCGAGCAAAACCGGATTCTTCGTTTATATGTATCGACTTTGCATCCCGAACAAAATCTGAAAGAACGTAACCATCGTCATGAAATCATATGTTCCTGGATGATTTCATATCAAATCCCATCCTAAAGCTACTGACGGAGCACGGAATTTTTTCATTTAATTGTCTTGATGCGAGGATTGGAAGAAAACATCGCATTATTTATGGAACCGGTGTTCCATAATAATGCCTATTTTGCCAATCCCGAAGCTATCCTACTGTCAATGCTTACTGATAGCAGAAAACATGTCAGAGAAGATGCTCTTCAGAAGATACTTCTCAGTCGGAGACGTTTCAGTGGCACACGAAATTTTGAGCTTCCTAAATCTCTAAATTTCGATCCAAAGACTACTATGAGATGATTGACTGGAGAAAGGAAGCTATCAATCCTCCACCTGTGATAAGGAATTTCAGCAATGAAGAGCTGCTGCATACAAGAACAGAACCCTTGAAAATTGGCCTTTTCATGCCACAGTCAAAGCGTGGAAAGTGCAGTGAACTTAGTGACAAAAGCATCGGAACAAAGGATGGCTACGGCAATCGTCACAAATTTATCCTCAATCAACTGGAATCAAGAAAAATGGTACTAACTGTCTTCTTTTCAGACAAATATACTAGGCCTATATGAGGTTTATGGATTGGTCTCCTAGGCAATCAGTACTCCAAACAAGTTTATGCCACCCTTTTCTATATACTGATAACACTTTTTGGGGATGCGACAATTTTTCAAGGATTTGAAATTTCTTGGATAATTGCCTGAAAATTGCACACGAGGTATATTATGCAATTTTAAGGGGGAGAAAAATAAGAGGGAATATGCTAGTGGTACGGAGGGAAGCATAAACTTTCTTTGGGAGTATGTTGGTCAGGATATCATTTCATAAACCCCACATAGTGCCCATCTAAAAAAAATCATTTTGACTAGATTTCGACCCGGCCTAAATTGTGTAGGTCTTCAAAGGACTAAGTAGTTTTCAGTTAAATTCGTTGCCTTCAATATTTAGTGTAACCATGATACAGAATACCTCCAAGCAACATACCTTTCTTGTTGAATCGGCATATGTAATCTTAAAGTTTTGCAATTCTAACTATTTCACTGGGATAGGCCTCGCGCAGTGATAGTTCATTCTTAGTTTCACTCAAAACTTGCAGAAAGTTTTAACACATCTTTCCCACCATGAGCAATGCTCCCAACTAGGCGAGCTTTTTTTTTTTTTGCTAGCAAACTGAAAATTACCAGACGTATGAATATTTCGGATCACCTGAAGGTCAGGGCCCCGAGCCTTCTTTAGTAGACTTATAAGGCTAGCTAACGAAAATATCACGCCGTACCCTAACCACTCGTTAGGTCAACTGTACGACCTTGACGATTGGTTAGGTTAGGGTCTTGATATTTTCGTTTAGCTTATAAAACTGAAGGCGGCTAGGGGCCCTGATCTTCAGGTGTCCCATATTTTCTTCTCTTCTCGAAATGGTTTTACGACGTCGATGATTGTATTTTCATACCAAATTTACCTTCTCTTGCTTTGTTATTAATGTAGGGGTCAGGCTTACATACTCTCTTGTTCTTTAATGCCACCTATGGTAATTTTCCCTATTCCCAATGGCTTTATCCAAAACCTGAGGCAATTTGTAGTTATACAATATAATAAGTTTTTGTATTAAATTATGACAAAGGTACTATATTGTGGGCTTGTCTAGGCCTTGTGAACTGTATGACAGGCGTGTATAGTTTCTCCATATAATCCTACTTTTTTTTTTCAAACCCGTATGAGAGTCTCTCTCTCTCTCTCTCTCTCTCTCTCTCTCTCTCTCTCTCTCTCTCTCTCTCTCTCTCTCTCTCTCTCTCCTCTCTCTCCCAGCATAGTGCCCCTCCCCCAGCAGTAGTTAGTGCCCCTCCCCCAGCAGTAGTTAGTCCCCCTCCCCCAGCAGCAGTTAGTCCCCCTCCCCAGCAGCAGTTAGTCCCCCTCCCCCAGCAGCAGTTAGTCCCCCTCCCCCAGCAGCAGTTAGTCCCCCTCCCCCAGCAGCAGTTAGTCCCCCTCCCCAGCAGCAGTTAGTCCCCCTCCCCCAGCAGCTGTTAGTCCCCCTCCCCCAGCAGCAGTTAGTCCCCTCCCCCAGCAGCAGTTAGTCCCCCTCCCCCAGCAGCAGTTAGTCCCCCTCCCCCAGCAGCAGTTAGTCCCCCTCCCCCAGCAGCAGTTAGTCCCCCTCCAACAGCAATAGTGAGGGGCTCTTCGACTCCCGACAGCCCTGGCTGTTCGGGAAACGGGTCGTGCTAGGGGGCGGTCAGAATAGGGAAGGCTCCCTCCGTGCAATGCTTTTTAATGCTAGGTCAATTAGGAACAAGTTTCGCGAGCTACGGGCGCTCTTAGCATCAGAATACCAGGATATCGTTGCTATCACCGAGTCCTGGATTCATACTGATCGTAGGGACTACGTTGGGGAGTTCGAAATTCCCGGGTATAGAATGTTTCGCAAAGACCGCACCCGTGGGGAGGGGGGTGGGGTACTAATATACGTGAGGGACACGTTGAGTTCGGTTGACTGCCAGTTCCGGTCGGAACGGGAGCTGCTTGGCGTCGATCTGAACGTGGGAGGGACGAACTATAGGTTAATCTTGGTGTACAGACCTCCGCATCTCCTCCTCGAGGAGGATACAGCCCTGTACACCGAACTCAGTAGCCTGCTAGGGGATAGGGTGTGTGTAGTTTTAGGAGACTTCAACTGTCGCGGCATAAAGTGGGAAAACAGGACTGCCGATGCTGAAGGGAGGAGGCTAGTTGACTTTGCTGATGAGAACTTCCTCACTCAGTGGGTCAACGAGCCTACACGAGGCGAAAGCGTTTTGGACTTAGTGTTCACGACCGAAGACAACCTCGTCACTGGCCTCACCGTTGACGAATCGTTGGGCGGGAGTGATCACAGTCTTATTAGGTTCCGTGTGTGCGTCCCTCGGGTGAAGCGTAGTAACTCGAGAGGCAGTAAGCTCGATCTCCGGCGGGCGAACTTTGTTAGCCTCAGGGATAGCGTAGGAGATATGGGGTTAGAGGTCGGCGGCGATGTTGAGGGAGTGTGGAGTGCATTCCGGGACGAGTTTATGGTGCTGTAGTCTGCTGCCATACCCTCAAAACCGGTCACCCCTGCTTCAACGCAGCCTAAGTGGTTCAATCGTGGCATCGCTTCGGCTATCCGAAATAGGAAAGTAGCGTATAGGAGGGCGAAGGCCAATCGTCCCACGAGAACACTGAAGCGTATGTCCGCCTGTGTAGGGAAGTGAAGGCGAAGGTTAGGCTAGCGAAACGTAACGAAGAACTACGGGTGGCAAGCCTCTGCAAGGGGAAACCTAAGGAGTTCTTCAGTTATGTTAATAGTAGAAAGCCCATTAGAAGCATGATAGGTCCTTTAAAGGACGGAAGCGGCGTTCTGCGGACCTCCGACGCGGACATCGCTAATGTGCTTAATGAGTACTTTGCGGGAGTGTTCACCAGGGAGGATACCCGCGTCATCCCCGAGCCAGCTGTGAGGCACGAAGGTGCTGGCCTGGATAGTGTTAGATGTACCGCGACAGTCGTTGCTCATAGAATATACAAACTGAGCGCGTTTAAGGCTCCTGGGCCAGACCAGTTTCTCCCCAGTGTTTTGCGAGAAGTGCGCGACCAGGTGGCTCCCCACCTGGCTACAGTCTTCAACAAATCGTTGGAGATGGGCCAGGTGCCTGGTGACTGGAGGGAGGCCAACGTGACCCCTATCTTTAAGAAAGGGGATCACGAAAGTCCAGGGAACTATCGTCCTATTAGTCTCACTTCAGTTGTAGGTAAATTATTAGAAAGGATAATAGCTGATAGAATCGTTGACCATTTGGATTCCTACAAGCTGCTTGGGGACTCCCAACATGGGTTTAGACGGCATAGGTCGTGTCTCACCAACTTGCTCGAGTTTTTCCACGTCATGTTGAGTGAGTACGATAAGAGTAGGGCGATTGATATACTTTATCTCGACTTTCAGAAAGCCTTTGATAAGGTACCTCACCGCCGGCTAATGGCGAAAGTGCGCGCGCTGGGTATCGGTGGGGAAATAGGTAGGTGGATTGAAAACTGGCTGAGGAATAGGCGGCAGAGGGTGGTAATTAAAGGGGCTAGTTCGGGTTGGGCCTCGGTCACTAGTGGGGTTCCTCAGGGTTCCGTTTTGGGGCCACTGTTGTTTACCATTTACATAAATGATATCGACGGTGGCATCGTCAGTCGGATCGCCAAATTCGCTGATGACACCAAGCTTGGGGCCAATGTTGGGACGCCCGAAGCGATCGAGGAACTGCGTGCGGACCTAGGTAGGGTAGGAGAGTGGTCCGAAAAATGGCAAATGCCGTTTAACTTGGGTAAATGCAAAGTGATGCACATTGGCTACGCCAATCCCAAGTCGGACTACTCGATGTTGGGCAGTAATATCGAGGTGACTGATTTAGAAAAGGACTTGGGTGTGCTAATTAGCAGCGACCTTAAGTTTACGAAACAGTGTGTAGAGGTGGAAAAGAAAGCCCAGAAACTATTGGGTTATATCAGGAGGCAATTTCAGTTTCGGAACAAGGAGATTGTGCTCTCACTGTACAATTCCCTTGTTCGGCCGTACCTGGAGTATGCTGTGCAGTTCTGGTCGCCCACCCTCAGGAAAGATATTGAGAGGCTGGAGCGAGTGCAGGCGAGGGCCACAAAGTTGATCCCTTCCGTTAGGCATATGGGCTACAATCGACGGTTACGCGCCCTGAACTTGTTTTCGCTTGAAACTCGGAGGCTGCGCGGTCAACTGATCGAGGTTTTCAAGCTCTTACGAGGGTTCAACGATGTCGATTTTAGAAGTATGTTTAGTTTAAATGATAACCCAACTCGCAACAATGGTTGGAAGTTGGATTTGAAACGGTTTAGGACTAGTGTGTGGGAATTACTTTACGTATAAGATCTGTGACACATGGAACAGGTTACCTTCGGAAGTTGTGAACAGTTCCTCTGTGGATCAGTTCAAGAAAAGGGTAAACGAAATCTTGCACACTATTTGAGTGTGTAAAGATATTTAGGACCTCAGTCTGCGGAAATTTCTTTTCCTATAAAATAGTTAATATCTGGAACCAACTGCAGGAGTTCGCTTGCTCGGTCTCTGTGAGCAAGCTAAATATAGAGCTATTTATATATTCTCCACTTTCCTGTAAAATTTCCTTGGCTCCTTTTCCAGGGTCAAGGTATTTTCTTCAACCTTTTTCCGTACCTGCCTCTGGCAGGGAGGGAGCGGAGGGTGGGGAGAGAGCCTTCTACTTTTCTATCCAGTTTTCTACTACTGCTAGCATAGTTGAAAGACAAAATTTTCCCTGGCACCCGTTGCCATTGGTACCTCCTCGGTATGGGCCGCAAGGCCTTTTGAGGTACTTCTTTTCCTTGTAACTCCTTGTAACTCTCTCTCTCTCTCTCTCTCTTCTCTCTCTCTCTCTCTCTCTCTCTCCCCCGGTTGACTGCCAGTTCCGGTCGGAACGGGAGCTGCTTGGCGTCGATCTGAACGTGGGAGGGACGAACTATAGGTTAATCTTGGTGTACAGACCTCCGCATCTCCTCCTCGAGGAGGATACAGCCCTGTACACCGAACTCAGTAGCCTGCTAGGGGATAGGGTGTGTGTAGTTTTAGGAGACTTCAACTGTCGCGGCATAAAGTGGGAAAACAGGACTGCCGATGCTGAAGGGAGGAGGCTAGTTGACTTTGCTGATGAGAACTTCCTCACTCAGTGGGTCAACGAGCCTACACGAGGCGAAAGCGTTCTGGACTTAGTGTTCACGACCGAAGACAACCTCGTCACTGGCCTCACCGTTGACGAATCGTTGGGCGGGAGTGATCACAGTCTTATTAGGTTCCGTGTGTGCGTCCCTCGGGTGAAGCGTAGTAACTCGAGAGGCAGTAAGCTCGATCTCCGGCGGGCGAACTTTGTTAGCCTCAGGGATAGCGTAGGAGAGATGGGGTTAGAGGTTGGCGGCGATGTTGAGGGAGTGTGGAGTGCATTCCGGGATGAGTTTATGGTGCTGCAGTCTGCTGCCATACCCTCAAAACCGGTCACCCCTGCTTCAACGCAGCCTAAGTGGTTCAATTGTGGCATCGCTTCGGCTATCCGAAATAGGAAAGTAGCGTATAGGAGGGCGAAGGCCAATCGTTCCCACGAGAACACTGAAGCGTATGTCCGCCTGTGTAGGGAAGTGAAGGCGAAGGTTAGGCTAGCGAAACGTAACGAAGAACTACGGGTGGCAAGCCTCTGCAAGGGGAACCCTAAGGAGTTCTTCAGTTATGTTAATAGTAGAAAGCCCATTAGAAGCATGATAGGTCCTTTAAAGGACGGAAGCGGCGTTCTGCGGACCTCCGACGCGGACATCGCTAATGTGCTTAATGAGTACTTTGCGGGAGTGTTCACCAGGGAGGATACCCGCGTCATCCCCGAACCAGCTGTGAGGCACGAAGGTGCTGGCCTGGATAGTGTTAGATGTACCGCGACAGTCGTTGCTCATAGAATAGACAAACTGAGCGCGTTTAAGGCTCCTGGGCCAGACCAGTTTCTCCCCAGTGTTTTGCGAGAAGTGCGCGACCAGGTGGCTCCCCACCTGGCTACAGTCTTCAACAAATCGTTGGAGATGGGCCAGGTGCCTGGCGACTGGAGGGAGGCCAACGTGACCCCTATCTTTAAGAAAGGGGATCACGAAAGTCCAGGGAACTATCGTCCTATTAGTCTCACTTCAGTTGTAGGTAAATTATTAGAAAGGATAATAGCTGATAGAATCGTTGACCATTGGATTCCTACAAGCTGCTTGGGGACTCCCAACATGGGTTTAGACGGCATAGGTCGTGTCTCACCAACTTGCTCGAGTTTTTCCACGTCATGTTGAGTGAGTACGATAAGAGTAGGGCGATTGATATACTTTATCTCGACTTTCAGAAAGCCTTTGATAAGGTACCTCACCGCCGGCTAATGGCGAAAGTGCGCGCGCTGGGTATCGGTGGGGAAATAGGTAGGTGG
Organism: Bathynomus jamesi; assembly: GCA_023014485.1. Lineage (NCBI taxonomy): Eukaryota > Metazoa > Arthropoda > Malacostraca > Isopoda > Cirolanidae > Bathynomus > Bathynomus jamesi. Next base: position 14,688 of record JAJOZX010002976.1, on the reverse strand, counting down.
ATTGAAAACTGGCTGAGGAATAGGCGGCAGAGGGTGGTAATTAAAGGGGCTAGTTCGGGTTGGGCCTCGGTCACTAGGGGTTCCTCAGGGTTCCGTTTTGGGGCCACTGTTGTTTACCATTTACATAAATGATATCGACGGTGGCATCGTCAGTCGGATCGCCAAATTCGCTGATGACACCAAGCTTGGGGCCAATGTTGGGACGCCCGAAGCGATCGAGGAACTGCGTGCGGACCTAGGTAGGATAGGAGAGTGGTCCGAAAAATGGCAAATGCCGTTTAACTTGGGTAAATGCAAAGTGATGCACATTGGCTACGCCAATCCCAAGTCGGACTACTCGATGTTGGGCAGTAATATCGAGGTGACTGATTTAGAAAAGGACTTGGGTGTGCTAATTAGCAGCGACCTTAAGTTTACGAAACAGTGTGTAGAGGTGGAAAAGAAAGCCCAGAAACTATTGGGTTATATCAGGAGGCAATTTCAGTTTCGGAACAAGGAGATTGTGCTCTCACTGTACAATTCCCTTGTTCGGCCGTACCTGGAGTATGCTGTGCAGTTCTGGTCGCCCACCCTCAGGAAAGATATTGAGAGGCTGGAGCGAGTGCAGGCGAGGGCCACAAAGTTAATCCCTTCGGTTAGGCATATGGGCTACAATCGACGGTTACGCGCCCTGAACTTGTTTTCGCTTGAAACTCGGAGGCTGCGCGGTCAACTGATCGAGGTTTTCAAGCTCTTACGAGGGTTCAACGATGTCGATTTTAGAAGTATGTTTAGTTTAAATGATAACCCAACTCGCAACAATGGTTGGAAGTTGGATTTGAAACGGTTTAGGACTAGTGTGTGTGGGAATTACGTTACGTATAAGATCTGTGACACATGGAACAGGTTACCTTCGGAAGTTGTGAACAGTTCCTCTGTGGATCAGTTCAAGAAAAGGTTAGACCAAATTTTGCACACTCTTTGAGTGTGTAGAAAATTTTCCGTGGCACCCGTTGCCATTGGTACCTCCTCGGTATGGGCCGCAAGGCCTTTTGAAGTACTTCTTTTCCTTGTAACTCCTTGTAACTCTCTCTCTCTCTTCTCTCCTCTCTCTCTCTCTCTCTCTCTCTCTCCTCTCTCTCTCTCTCTCCTCTCTCTCTTCTCTCTCTGCAGATCAGGGGCCAGGAGAAGTACTTTGCTTCTGCAAACCGGGATGGGAGGAAGGTAAGGTGCTTACCTGGGCGGGGAACGGCGCACTTAAGGAAGGAGGTAGAGAAGGTGCGCGTGGCTAGTCGGAGGACTGCGATCGTTGTCCACGCTGGTGGCAATGACCTGTTCCTCAAAGGCGGTGGGGTAGGTCTTACAGAAGGGATCATCACCGAGATCATGTCTCTTGCGGATGATCTAAAACTGAAGACAGACAGGGGAATGTTAATGGGTATTTTACCGCGAATGAATGCCAGTGACCACGCGCTCAGTAAGGTCATTGGCATCAACGAGAGGGTACAAGACTTGTGCGTTCCGCTGGGCGTGAAGTTTATTGACCCCTTCGATGCATTTTCGGGTAGGTGGGACCTTTACCAGAGGGATGGTGTCCACCTCAATGACAAGGGTAAAGGTGTGCTAGGCGCGCTGCTCGACCGGCACCTATACAGAATGGTGAGGTCGAGTCCTGGGAGAGATGATGGGCCCCCACCGGGGAGAGATGAGGGTGAGCCGGTGGCGGACGTACCTTCAACTGAAGGGTGCGTCGAAGTACAGGTGGGTGACCCTCCTCCTACGTTGGAGGGGGCTCAGTCTCCTGCGGAAGTTGCCCCCTCGTTAGTGAGGGGTCTTCAACTCCCGACAGCCCTGGCTGTTCGGGAAACGGGTCGTGCTAGGGGGCGGTCAGAATAGGGAAGGCTCCCTCCGTGCAATGCTTTTTAATGCTAGGTCAATTAGGAACAAGTTTTGCGAGCTACGGGCGCTCTTAGCATCAGAATACCAGGATATCGTTGCTATCACCGAGTCCTGGATTCATACTGATCGTAGGGACTACGTTGGGGAGTTCGAAATTCCCGGGTATAGAATGTTTCGCAAAGACCGCACCCGTGGGAGGGGGGTGGGGTACTAATATACGTCAGAGACACTTTGAGTCCGGTTGACTGCCAGTTCCGGTCGGAACGGGAGCTGCTTGGCGTCGATCTGAACGTGGGAGGGACGAACTATAGGTTAATCTTGGTGTACAGACCTCCGCATCTCCTCCTCGAGGAGGATACAGCCCTGTACACCGAACTCAGTAGCCTGCTAGGGGATAGGGTGTGTGTAGTTTTAGGAGACTTCAACTGTCGCGGCATAAAGTGGGAAAACAGGACTGCCGATGCTGAAGGGAGGAGGCTAGTTGACTTTGCTGATGAGAACTTCCTCACTCAGTGGGTCAACGAGCCTACACGAGGCGAAAGCGTTCTGGACTTAGTGTTCACGACCGAAGACAACCTCGTCACTGGCCTCACCGTTGACGAATCGTTGGGCGGGAGTGATCACGGTCTTATTAGGTTCCGTGTGTGCGTCCCTCGGGTGAAGCGTAGTAACTCGAGAGGCAGTAAGCTCGATCTCCGGCGGGCGAACTTTGTTAGCCTCAGGGATAGCGTAGGAGAGATGGGGTTAGAGGTTGGCGGCGATGTTGAGGGAGTGTGGAGTGCATTCCGGGATGAGTTTATGGTGCTGCAGTCTGCTGCCATACCCTCAAAACCGGTCACCCCTGCTTCAACGCAGCCTAAGTGGTTCAATCGTGGCATCGCTTCGGCTATCCGAAATAGGAAAGTAGCGTATAGGAGGGCGAAGGCCAATCGTTCCCACGAGAACACTGAAGCGTATGTCCGCCTGTGTAGGGAAGTGAAGGCGAAGGTTAGGCTAGCGAAACGTAACGAAGAACTACGGGTGGCAAGCCTCTGCAAGGGGAACCCTAAGGAGTTCTTCAGTTATGTTAATAGTAGAAAGCCCATTAGAAGCATGATAGGTCCTTTAAAGGACGGAAGCGGCGTTCTGCGGACCTCCGACGCGGACATCGCTAATGTGCTTAATGAGTACTTTGCGGGAGTGTTCACCAGGGAGGATACCCGCGTCATCCCCGAGCCAGCTGTGAGGCACGAAGGTGCTGGCCTGGATAGTGTTAGATGTACCGCGACAGTCGTTGCTCATAGAATAGACAAACTGAGCGCGTTTAAGGCTCCTGGGCCAGACCAGTTTCTCCCCAGTGTTTTGCGAGAAGTGCGCGACCAGGTGGCTCCCCACCTGGCTACAGTCTTCAACAAATCGTTGGTGATGGGCCAGGTGCCTGGTGACTGGAGGGAGGCCAACGTGACCCCTATCTTTAAGAAAGGGGATCACGAAAGTCCAGGGAACTATCGTCCTATTAGTCTCACTTCAGTTGTAGGTAAATTATTAGAAAGGATAATAGCTGATAGAATCGTTGACCATTTGGATTCCTACAAGCTGCTTGGGGACTCCCAACATGGGTTTAGACGGCATAGGTCGTGTCTCACCAACTTGCTCGAGTTTTTCCACGTCATGTTGAGTGAGTACGATAAGAGTAGGGCGATTGATATACTTTATCTCGACTTTCAGAAAGCCTTTGATAAGGTACCTCACCGCCGGCTAATGGCGAAAGTGCGCGCGCTGGGTATCGGTGGGGAAATAGGTAGGTGGATTGAAAACTGGCTGAGGAATAGGCGGCAGAGGGTGGTAATTAAAGGGGCTAGTTCGGGTTGGGCCTCGGTCACTAGTGGGGTTCCTCAGGGTTCCGTTTTGGGGCCACTGTTGTTTACCATTTACATAAATGATATCGACGGTGGCATCGTCAGTCGGATCGCCAAATTCGCTGATGACACCAAGCTTGGGGCCAATGTTGGGACGCCCGAAGCGATCGAGGAACTGCGTGCGGACCTAGGTAGGTAGGAGAGTGGTCCGAAAAATGGCAAATGCCGTTTAACTTGGGTAAATGCAAAGTGATGCACATTGGCTACGCCAATCCCAAGTCGGACTACTCGATGTTGGGCAGTAATATCGAGGTGACTGATTTAGAAAAGGACTTGGGTGTGCTAATTAGCAGCGACCTTAAGTTTACGAAACAGTGTGTAGAGGTGGAAAAGAAAGCCCAGAAACTATTGGGTTATATCAGGAGGCAATTTCAGTTTCGGAACAAGGAGATTGTGCTCTCACTGTACAATTCCCTTGTTCGGCCGTACCTGGAGTATGCTGTGCAGTTCTGGTCGCCCACCCTCAGGAAAGATATTGAGAGGCTGGAGCGAGTGCAGGCGAGGGCCACAAAGTTGATCCCTTCCGTTAGGCATATGGGCTACAATCGACGGTTACGCGCCCTGAACTTGTTTTCGCTTGAAACTCGGAGGCTGCGCGGTCAACTGATCGAGGTTTTCAAGCTCTTACGAGGGTTCAACGATGTCGATTTTAGAAGTATGTTTAGTTTAAATGATAACCCAACTCGCAACAATGGTTGGAAGTTGGATTTGAAACGGTTTAGGACTAGTGTGTGTGGGAATTACTTTACGTATAAGATCTGTGACACATGGAACAGGTTACCTTCGGAAGTTGTGAACAGTTCCTCTGTGGATCAGTTCAAGAAAAGGGTAAACGAAATCTTGCACACTATTTGAGTGTGTAAAGATATTTAGGACCTCAGTCTGCGGAAATTTCTTTTCCTATAAAATAGTTAATATCTGGAACCAACTGCAGGAGTTCGCTTGCTCGGTCTCTGTGAGCAAGCTAAATATAGAGCTATTTATATATTCTCCACTTTCCTGTAAAATTTCCTTGGCTCCTTTTCCAGGGTCAAGGTATTTTCTTCAACCTTTTTCCGTACCTGCCTCTGGCAGGGAGGGAGCGGAGGGTGGGGAGAGAGCCTTCTACTTTTCTATCCAGTTTTCTACTACTGCTAGCATAGTTGAAAGACAAAATTTTCCCTGGCACCCGTTGCCATTGGTACCTCCTCGGTATGGGCCGCAAGGCCTTTTGAGGTACTTCTTTTCCTTGTAACTCCTTGTAACTCTCTCTCTCTCTCTCTCTCTCTCTCTCTCTCTCTCTCTCTCTCTCTCTCTCTCTCTCTCTCTCTCTCTCTCCCCGGTTGACTGCCAGTTCCGGTCGGAACGGGAGCTGCTTGGCGTCGATCTGAACGTGGGAGGGACGAACTATAGGTTAATCTTGGTGTACAGACCTCCGCATCTCCTCCTCGAGGAGGATACAGCCCTGTACACCGAACTCAGTAGCCTGCTAGGGGATAGGGTGTGTGTAGTTTTAGGAGACTTCAACTGTCGCGGCATAAAGTGGGAAAACAGGACTGCCGATGCTGAAGGGAGGAGGCTAGTTGACTTTGCTGATGAGAACTTCCTCACTCAGTGGGTCAACGAGCCTACACGAGGCGAAAGCGTTCTGGACTTAGTGTTCACGACCGAAGACAACCTCGTCACTGGCCTCACCGTTGACGAATCGTTGGGCGGGAGTGATCACAGTCTTATTAGGTTCCGTGTGTGCGTCCCTCGGGTGAAGCGTAGTAACTCGAGAGGCAGTAAGCTCGATCTCCGGCGGGCGAACTTTGTTAGCCTCAGGGATAGCGTAGGAGAGATGGGGTTAGAGGTTGGCGGCGATGTTGAGGGAGTGTGGAGTGCATTCCGGGATGAGTTTATGGTGCTGCAGTCTGCTGCCATACCCTCAAAACCGGTCACCCCTGCTTCAACGCAGCCTAAGTGGTTCAATTGTGGCATCGCTTCGGCTATCCGAAATAGGAAAGTAGCGTATAGGAGGGCGAAGGCCAATCGTTCCCACGAGAACACTGAAGCGTATGTCCGCCTGTGTAGGGAAGTGAAGGCGAAGGTTAGGCTAGCGAAACGTAACGAAGAACTACGGGTGGCAAGCCTCTGCAAGGGGAACCCTAAGGAGTTCTTCAGTTATGTTAATAGTAGAAAGCCCATTAGAAGCATGATAGGTCCTTTAAAGGACGGAAGCGGCGTTCTGCGGACCTCCGACGCGGACATCGCTAATGTGCTTAATGAGTACTTTGCGGGAGTGTTCACCAGGGAGGATACCCGCGTCATCCCCGAACCAGCTGTGAGGCACGAAGGTGCTGGCCTGGATAGTGTTAGATGTACCGCGACAGTCGTTGCTCATAGAATAGACAAACTGAGCGCGTTTAAGGCTCCTGGGCCAGACCAGTTTCTCCCCAGTGTTTTGCGAGAAGTGCGCGACCAGGTGGCTCCCCACCTGGCTACAGTCTTCAACAAATCGTTGGAGATGGGCCAGGTGCCTGGCGACTGGAGGGAGGCCAACGTGACCCCTATCTTTAAGAAAGGGGATCACGAAAGTCCAGGGAACTATCGTCCTATTAGTCTCACTTCAGTTGTAGGTAAATTATTAGAAAGGATAATAGCTGATAGAATCGTTGACCATTTGGATTCCTACAAGCTGCTTGGGGACTCCCAACATGGGTTTAGACGGCATAGGTCGTGTCTCACCAACTTGCTCGAGTTTTTCCACGTCATGTTGAGTGAGTACGATAAGAGTAGGGCGATTGATATACTTTATCTCGACTTTCAGAAAGCCTTTGATAAGGTACCTCACCGCCGGCTAATGGCGAAAGTGCGCGCGCTGGGTATCGGTGGGGAAATAGGTAGGTGGATTGAAAACTGGCTGAGGAATAGGCGGCAGAGGGTGGTAATTAAAGGGGCTAGTTCGGGTTGGGCCTCGGTCACTAGTGGGGTTCCTCAGGGTTCCGTTTTGGGGCCACTGTTGTTTACCATTTACATAAATGATATCGACGGTGGCATCGTCAGTCGGATCGCCAAATTCGCTGATGACACCAAGCTTGGGGCCAATGTTGGGACGCCCGAAGCGATCGAGGAACTGCGTGCGGACCTAGGTAGGATAGGAGAGTGGTCCGAAAAATGGCAAATGCCGTTTAACTTGGGTAAATGCAAAGTGATGCACATTGGCTACGCCAATCCCAAGTCGGACTACTCGATGTTGGGCAGTAATATCGAGGTGACTGATTTAGAAAAGGACTTGGGTGTGCTAATTAGCAGCGACCTTAAGTTTACGAAACAGTGTGTAGAGGTGGAAAAGAAAGCCCAGAAACTATTGGGTTATATCAGGAGGCAATTTCAGTTTCGGAACAAGGAGATTGTGCTCTCACTGTACAATTCCCTTGTTCGGCCGTACCTGGAGTATGCTGTGCAGTTCTGGTCGCCCACCCTCAGGAAAGATATTGAGAGGCTGGAGCGAGTGCAGGCGAGGGCCACAAAGTTAATCCCTTCGGTTAGGCATATGGGCTACAATCGACGGTTACGCGCCCTGAACTTGTTTTCGCTTGAAACTCGGAGGCTGCGCGGTCAACTGATCGAGGTTTTCAAGCTCTTACGAGGGTTCAACGATGTCGATTTTAGAAGTATGTTTAGTTTAAATGATAACCCAACTCGCAACAATGGTTGGAAGTTGGATTTGAAACGGTTTAGGACTAGTGTGTGTGGGAATTACGTTACGTATAAGATCTGTGACACATGGAACAGGTTACCTTCGGAAGTTGTGAACAGTTCCTCTGTGGATCAGTTCAAGAAAAGGTTAGACCAAATTTTGCACACTCTTTGAGTGTGTAGAAAATTTTCCGTGGCACCCGTTGCCATTGGTACCTCCTCGGTATGGGCCGCAAGGCCTTTTGAAGTACTTCTTTTCCTTGTAACTCCTTGTAACTCTCTCTCTCTTCTCTCTCTCTCTCTCTCTCTCTCTCTCTCTCTCTCTCTCTCTCTCTCTCTCTCTCTCTCTCTCTCTCTCTCTCTCTCTCTCTCTCTCTCTCTCTCTCTCTCTCTCTCTCTCTCTCTCTCTCTCTCTCTCTCGCAGATCAGGGGCCAGGAGAAGTACTTTGCTTCTGCAAACCGGGATGGGAGGAAGGTAAGGTGCTTACCTGGGCGGGGAACGGCGCACTTAAGGAAGGAGGTAGAGAAGGTGCGCGTGGCTAGTCGGAGGACTGCGATCGTTGTCCACGCTGGTGGCAATGACCTGTTCCTCAAAGGCGGTGGGGTAGGTCTTACAGAAGGGATCATCACCGAGATCATGTCTCTTGCGGATGATCTAAAACTGAAGACAGACAGGGGAATGTTAATGGGTATTTTACCGCGAATGAATGTCAGTGACCACGCGCTCAGTAAGGTCATTGGCATCAACGAGAGGGTACAAGACTTGTGCGTTCCGCTGGGCGTGAAGTTTATTGACCCCTTCGATGCATTTTCGGGTAGGTGGGACCTTTACCAGAGGGATGGTGTCCACCTCAATGACAAGGGTAAAGGTGTGCTAGGCGCGCTGCTCGACCGGCACCTATACAGAATGGTGAGGTCGAGTCCTGGGAGAGATGATGGGCCCCCACCGGGGAGAGATGAGGATGAGCCGGTGGCGGACGTACCTTCGACTGAAGGGTGCGCGAAGTACAGATGGGTGACCCTCCTCCTACGTTGGAGGGGGCTCAGTCTCCTGTGGAAGTTGCCCCCTCGTTAGTGAGGGGCTCTTCAACTCCCGACAGCCTGGCTGTTCGGGAAACGGGTCGTGCTAGGGGGCGGTCAGAATAGGGAAGGCTCCCTCCGTGCAATGCTTTTTAATGCTAGGTCAATTAGGAACAAGTTTCGCGAGCTACGGGCGCTCTTAGCATCAGAATACCAGGATATCGTTGCTATCACCGAGTCCTGGATTCATACTGATCGTAGGGACTACGTTGGGGAGTTCGAAATTCCCGGGTATAGAATGTTTCGCAAAGACCGCACCCGTGGGGAGGGGGGTGGGGTACTAATATACGTCAGAGACACGTTGAGTCCGGTTGACTGCCAGTTCCGGTCGGAACGGGAGCTGCTTGGCGTCGATCTGAACGTGGGAGGGACGAACTATAGGTTAATCTTGGTGTACAGACCTCCGCATCTCCTCCTCGAGGAGGATACAGCCCTGTACACCGAACTCAGTAGCCTGCTAGGGGATAGGGTGTGTGTAGTTTTAGGAGACTTCAACTGTCGCGGCATAAAGTGGGAAAACAGGACTGCCGATGCTGAAGGGAGGAGGCTAGTTGACTTTGCTGATGAGAACTTCCTCACTCAGTGGGTCAACGAGCCTACACGAGGCGAAAGCGTTCTAGACTTAGTATTCACGACCGAAGACAACCTCGTCACTGGCCTCACCGTTGACGAATCGTTGGGCGGGAGTGATCACGGTCTTATTAGGTTCCGTGTGTGCGTCCCTCGGGTGAAGCGTAGTAACTCGAGAGGCAGTAAGCTCGATCTCCGGCGGGCGAACTTTGTTAGCCTCAGGGATAGCGTAGCAGAGATGGGGTTAGAGGTTGGCGGCGATGTTGAGGGAGTGTGGAGTGCATTCCGGGATGAGTTTATGGTGCTGCAGTCTGCTGCCATACCCTCAAAACGGTCACCCCTGCTTCAACGCAGCCTAAGTGGTTCAATCGTGGCATCGCTTCGGCTATCCGAAATAGGAAAGTAGTGTATAGGAGGGCGAAGGCCAATCGTTCCCACGAGAACACTGAAGCGTATGTCCGCCTGTGTAGGGAAGTGAAGGCGAAGGTTAGGCTAGCGAAACGTAACGAAGAACTACGGGTGGCAAGCCTCTGCAAGAGGAACCCTAAGGAGTTCTTCAGTTATGTTAATAGTAGAAAGCCATTAGAAGCATGATAGGTCCT